>JASTUX010000011.1:405353-573710 GCA_031125595.1 Saccharomycopsis capsularis
GCCTCTAGCAACATTGTAACTCTTGTTACTGTTACTTCCGAAGGCACTGAAACCACTTATACCACCACCTGTCCATTGAGTGGTTTGACCACCGCCACAAGTGTTGCTTCTGGCTATGCTTCCGCTTCTGTTCCTGCTTCTGCTTCTGGCCCCGCTTCCCTATCTCCTTCAAACTCTGTCTCAGTTTCCCAGTCTGGCTCTGAATACACCCCTTCGAGCGCTATTACTGTCAGCTCTGAAGGTTATAAATCTGTCACAATCACCCCAGCTTCAGCCACTTCATCTGAATCCCAGAAAGAAGTATACACCACTGTTGTTGCTTCTGTTGAGAGCAGCTCTATTGTTTACCACACTTTGACTGTTCACAAGCCAAAATCTAGCAGTGCTACTGAAAGCACTTCCAATGAAGGTACTGTCTCTGCTGCTGTCACTTCAGCTCCAGCCGCTTCAGCTCCAGCCGCTTCTCCAGAATCCCAAGAGGTTTATACTACCGTTGTCGCTTCAGTTGAAAGCAGTTCCACTGTCTACCACACCCTTACCATCCACAAACAACAATCTAGTAGCTCCACCGCAAGTGCTACTACTAGCTCTACTCCATCTTCTGACTCTGAGTCTTCAGTCACTTCTACAGCTGAATCTACAGCTGGTTCTACTTCTGAACAGCCAGCTTCCGGTACTATTACTCTTGGCAAATCGAGTACTGAAGCTGCTGTTTCCACTGAGGCCACTTATTCTCCTTCTGTTGGCGCCAATAGCTCAATTCCATCTATTTCAACTCCTATTAGCTCTAATGGCACCTTTATTCCAGGCTCTTTCACTGGTGCTGGTTCCAAAAGCAACGTCTCTTTGTACGGTTACGGCCTTGCTTTGTTCTTCTCCGCTATTATGATCTTCGCCTGAGCCTAGAGCCAGCCGCGGGTTTATGCAGCTATCCAGCTCTCCTTTTTGTTTATTTCTTCTGATATCTGGGTTGGCCAAAAGGAGCCAACGTTCAGTTCTACCATTATAGAAAGTTCGTGCTTTCTGTCGTATCTTTAACCTCTTTTATTCTGTTCTTCAATGTATCGCGAAAAATTATCTCGTAACAGCATAGTATAAAAAGATATGCACTGCTTTAATGGCATTTTTGTGCCCTGCTTATAGCTTCTGACAATTGTAGCTCCTCAATCTACGAAACCGCCATAGGTGAAATACAGGCTAATGTTGGAAACCAGAAGGGCCCAGTGCTGATCGCCACAGGGCTGCTAACCTGCAACATATCATCGCCATCACATGGGAAAATTACTGCTTTTCGCGGAACGCGGGAGCATTGTGGAGGACCGCTAACAGCTGTGTGCTGTGCAACAGGCAGCCCTTTGCAAATAACCTTCCTGTAATTTGTCATTTGCCATTTGTCATTGTCATTGCCATTGCCATTGCCTACTCCGAAACTGTTAAGTCGCCTGCTTCAATTGCACTCGGGATACCTTTTTCGTTCGACCTCTAGCAGAAGTCAGTACAAAAGTTGCTCCGATCTTCCATTTGCTCGCTGATTTTTGGCCCGGTAACCTTTTTTTTTTTGATTTCATTGCGATATTTACCTTTGCTTTGAAAATACAAATACGAAGCAACATAGTGACTGCAAACTGACAAGCTGCACATACGCACTGATAAGCTTATAACAGCTACGCCATATCGAGTTTCTCATAGAAGTCAATCATTCTGGCCCTTCCAATTCATGCTATAAGTCTTGACGTCATTATCAAAAAAATACCAAATTTATCATCACCATTGATAGCATTCAAACAGCATGTCCGAAAAGAAAGCTGAAAAGGAGGTTATTTCTACCAAGAAGCCTGGCACTATTGACAATAAGAACGCCAAAAATGCGAAATCTGAACCAAAAAACGGGAAGTCGGTTGAATATAACAAAAAGAAGCAGAATTTCATTGTGCGTACAGTTTGGACAATTGTGATGGTTGCTGGTATGTTCAGCATCCTCTTTTTGGGTCCTTTGTGGGTCATCGGATTAGTCTTAGTCTTACAGATATTGACATTTAAAGAGGTGATTGCATTGTCCTCGAAGCCTGCTAGAGAGAAAGAATTGCCATTGAACAGAACCTTGAGTTGGTACTTTTTATTTACTTCTGCATACTACTTGGACGGTGAAAGTTTTATTTATCATTTCCAACATTATATCTTTGTTGACCAGTATTTGAGTCCATTGGCCACCAACCACCGTTTCTTCAGTTACTGTCTTTATGTTTTGGGATTCGTTATCTTTGTGGCTACATTGAAGCCAGGTTACTACAAGTTGCAATTTGCTCAGTTATGTATTACTCACATGGTTTTGATTTTGGTGGTGTTCCAAGCTCACTTGATCATTTCAAATATCTTGACTGGTTTATTCTGGTTCTTGTTGCCTGTTGGTTTGGTTATCATCAATGACATCTTCGCATACATTTGTGGTATCGCCTTTGGCAAAACTCAATTGATTGCTATCAGTCCTAAGAAAACCGTTGAAGGTTTCGTTGGTGCTTGGGGCTTCACTATCCTCTCGGGATTCCTTTTGACCCGATTGTTAGGAAGCCCGAACTATTTGATCTGCCCAGTTGAAGACTTGAGTGTTAATGTTTTCAGCAACATTACATGCGATCCAAACCCTGTTTTCGTCCCTCAATCTTACAGATTACCACCATATCTCGGAGAATTTTTGAGCAAAGAGTTTGTTGTTTTGAAACCAATGTATTTCCACGCAATTGTTTTGGCCACCTTTGCTTCGTTGTTTGCTCCATTTGGCGGTTTTTTCGCTTCAGGTGTTAAGAGAACTTTCAACATCAAAGACTTCGGTGACACCATTCCTGGACATGGTGGTATCACTGACAGAATGGATTGTCAATTTTTGATGGGTTCATTTTCTTACTTGTACTACGAAACTTTTATCTCCACCCATAGAGTTACTGTTGGTTCGGTGTTACAGATGGCAGTCAGCAATTTGAATCCTAATGAAATAGTCCAATTGATCAAGGCTCTTCAGACCTACTTGCATAACTCTGGTCTTCTTGACGACAAGACGTACAAAACATTGGTCAATTCATTGCCTTAAATTGTGTCCACATTACTTCAGCAATGCACATAACACCGGCATAGTGCTTATCCCAAACTTTTTTCATGGAAAAAGGCCCATTAACACTTGCGCTCATTTTGCACCGCTCATCTGCAACAATTGTATTTTACGTTTCCTCTTACAGCGGCATATAATCATGCTGTCAGTCTATTCCATAAAATATGCGTTATTAGTCAATTGGTAATCAATTTTATTATTCAATTGATAATCGGTTTCAAATTATATTAACTGTTTTACTATTTGGTTCTCCAGCACATTTACTACTTTGTTTTACTTTAATCCTTCTAAATTTGCTCTTTCTTGTTTCCTTCTGCGTCCTGTTCTATAGTTTAGACCAGCCAAATACTCTACATTCTAATAACAAACAGTCAAAAAAGTTTCAGCAAAGCTTTGTAAGTATTTCTCAAAAGTTCTTAATTTCTTTCCATAACAAACCATCAATCAGACCGGAGATTTTTGCACGCATCTAGTAACTAAAGAAAAATGACAGGCTTGTATACACATTGAAAATGAGCTACATAGCGGTACCATTAAAAACGGCAGCAGCCAAGGTCACAACATTTAGGGCTGTGTTTTTTAGCCCTGTATAAAGTCACAAGCAAATACTGATTTGTCTCAGGTAGTGCTGTCACGAGTCATGTGACCTAATAAAAAAGAAATAGAATGGCTTAATGTAAGAGAAGTAAAAACGAAAAAGTCCCGTCCTCACCGGCCGGGTAACTGTATGGCAGAATAAGGAGCAGGAAAAAATTAATCTGTTACCCAGCGGTCATTGCACTGTGTGTTGCCTGCGATCGCAGGAGCTCTGGCGATGGTGGCAGTCTGCGTAAGCCGTGAAAAATATTAAAAAATTTTCTTTACATTAGCAGAATATTTCCTACCTGATACTGAACTGGAATATACTCATAGAGTAAAGATAACAAGAATAACATACAACAATGTCTAGTAAGTAGTGGCAACAACACGAGATATTGGATAGGATGGTTAATATTGAAGAATATATTTGATTTGGAAAATGCTGGAAAACTGTCAACATGAGAAATGGTATTGTGAAAACGAGATGGATGAAGTTTGTTAAATAAAGATATGCCAATGAGATGGTATGCTCGTACATTGAAAAGGACCAATAATAAAGTTAACTAGGGTTATGGTTATCGTTGGAGCGTAGTTTTGAATTGGTTGAACTAGTCCGAAGGTCCAAGTCGTTAAAGAATAGGTCAACTTAAAAGCGCCAACAAATACACACAATCACATTGTCAAACTGTTATATTAAAGAAATGGGATTATTTTGTTGTTGAGCAGATACCGAATGTTAGTTCAAAATGACAAAACCAGTCTTCATGAAATGAGATGGGGAAGGTTTACTACAGAATAAATTTTTAAAGCACTGGCCGACAATGCCCCAATGGAGTACAAGTGACGTTTTGCTAGAGTTTGCATCATTTTACTTTGCCAAATTCTAAAGATAAATATTATTCGTGGTATCGTTGAAGTAATGGGATTTGACAAGTCGGAGCACAATCATACAATGTTATTATCCCATGTCAATGAGCGGCAGCCATTCTGGCTCTATTTTACTATTGGATTTATTCTGCAAATACCTATATCTTGAAGGCAGTTTTTGCAGTTCCGGGAATCAAAGTTCGATATTGTATCATTGTCTTACAAGTCCTTATTAGCACAATCACTAACAATTATTTATAGAGGGTACTCCATCTTTTGGTAAAAAAAACAACAAATCCCACACTTTGTGTAACAGATGTGGTAAACGTTCATTCCACGTTCAAAAGAAGACCTGTGCTTCTTGTGGTTTCCCAGCTGCTAAATTGAGAAAGCACAACTGGGCTGCTAAGGCTAAGAGAAGAAGAACTACCGGTACCGGTCGTATGGCTTACTTGAAATACGTTCCAAGAAGATTCAAGCACGACTTCCAAACTGGCTCTGCTAAGCCAAAGGCCGCCGCTACCAGCGCCTAAATCAAGTGAAAAAAATATTATAAATTGTATATGATTAATTGTGCCCCATTATTATTAATTGAGTAGGAATTTATGTTTTTTTCTCTTCTTTTGTTTTAACGCCCGTGTTAGATAATGGTTTCCTGTATGTAATACTATTTACAAGGTTGGATTGTGATTACCATAAATTGCCATACGTCTATGGGCAATTGTGTCAATAATACGGAGCTCAGTTGCAATTTCCTAATTGTTTCCAGGCACAGATGACAGTATTAACAATGTTGCAAGTTTTGTTCACACGCCTTCGGTTTACTGCATTTAAGAGCTTTATGCGAGTTTTATCGAAAAGGCTGGCACTAGGGGTCCTAGCGACGCCATTTATTCTAGGTGAACAAGGTCCGGCGATATTTGTGTGATCAGATGTCAAGTAGTAAGGCACTGGTACCCAATTGGTACAAGTCTTACCCAAAAGCTCATAATATTTGTTTGAATAAGCTGCGTTTCGGGCAACTGCTGGCTAGCTGGATTATGATTTGATTTTACCCGTGTGAGTTGTATCTACTCCAAATGATTCAAAGCGGCAACTAATCAGATCGCAACTGACTAGGTCGGTATTTCTGCTATATTGAACAGTTCCAGGGTAGTTGATATGATCGAACCTTGAAAAATTAATTAGCCTTTGCTACGAGCTAGAGTTTGCTGCTAATTAGGTACTTGGTATCAACAGTTAAGTAATTAAGTTGTGGTAATAGCTAAGTAAAATGCTCTGTGACAACAGCCAGATAATTGATTCGTAGCAACAGTTAAGTAATTACTTTGTAGCAATAGCTAAGTTATTAATCTTGCAATTAATCTTATTGTCATTATCCTCATAGAAGCTAAAGATCCAATTCGCTTACAACAACCGCTATGTTGGGAACATTATCATCATTAATTAGGAGGTTCCTTCTGCCAGAAAGGGAAGCGGGAAACCTGAAATAATAAAAAGTTTATTCTGCCACCAAAGTGCCCCTTTTCCAATTGCCGCTAGCAGCCAAGAGGGATTTTAAAATTTAAAGGTTTTGCTGGAAGGTTATACTGGAGAATATCGGTAAGATACCGGAATTTTTGCGATGGTTAACCATTGTGGAGAGAATGATATGATATCATGTCAAAAAGGATCACTTTGTTCGGAAAGGGCTTCCTACTATTCAAACGAGCTTATAGTCGGCTGGCTGGTAGTTGGTGGCGATAGGTTTGCTGCTGGAGCACTATAATGTTTTGAGTACGAACCGCCAGCCTCCGCGAAAACGCCTTTTCCGTCTGCACAAAGGACTCTGGATCTGCGACGTTGGTGGCGATGGTACACCTCTACACACTAAATACCTTCATGGACGCTTAAACTTGCGAGCTAAAGTAGCCGCCTCGAGGCTTACTAGTCAAAAAGAATGCTTGGTTATTTGCAAACTATAACACAATGGAATAGCATTTGCGCATAGAAGAGTTTGTATCCCAACACCCTTTTTGCTAGTGTACTCAAAATTTTGCGTTCGCTTAACCCGTCTAGTTGCGAAAGCCGTTTTCTTCCTGGAACAGATGGACGAAATATCTCAAATGGTAAAAGAGCACACACCTAATCATAAGAGCAATGAAACGAGAAAAAAAGTGGACAACTAATTTACTGACTTCTTTTTCTCGTGCCTATTACGCCTTCACTTAGGCGAATTATCTGAAATTGATGATGAGATTAATCGGTATCCCGGTCTCAAACATGCCTCGATTCAATGACTATCTCACTTCACTTCCCTGTCAAATGCCTTGCTGTGCCTGTGTCTCACACAGCAATAGAGCTTCTCGCCAATACCTCGACACCATACATGGCCCTTAACGTTGACTATTGTCTCACGTCAATCCCATCAGCGCGGAGTGGCCTGCCAGCAGGCCTTGGACTTTTCGGCTTTCCGGAAGAAAAGCGATGCCTGTGCAAATCGCTGCGATGTCATGTGTCGCTGTTGCGTCGAGCGTCAGCATGCAGCGCAGCCGATGCCAGCCACTTCAAAAGTATCAGGCTCTCAGCACAATTGTTCACCCATAGCCTTTGCTGCTATAGTTGTTTCTGTGCACCTTTGCTTCACATCATGTAGCCCTGTTTGCAATCAATCTTCATGTGCAAGATGTGGTATGTTTTCCTCGGTGAAATACATAAGGTTCTCAAATGTATAAAAACAGCGACGCCATTTCAGTATAGCCAGATGCTTTGTGCCGGCATCTTCCTCTCCAAATCCTACTAGACCTCTCAGAATATAAATATCAGCAGTGTTCCTCATCCTCGGCTGTTTCCCTTTGTTTATGTTTTGCTTGTTTATGCGAAAATCATTAGTCGAGTTATTCTTTTTTGCTTCCTATCTATTTTTATTTTCATCTTTTTGTCATTATACCCCTTTCGTCTAATAGGCATTGATACCCGTACCATTCGACAGCTAGCAAATTAACAACTCGGCAAGGTAATTTTTAATATGAAATCCCATATCACCTACTTGGTACCGATACTATTCGTTCTCAGCGCCCTCACAACGGCTGCCCCCTTTTGCGACAAACAGATCTATCTCGCAAAGGATAAAAGAAGAGTGGTCCATGTTACTCGAACTGTTGCCACTATGAGTTCCACCTCCACTTACTATACTTCCACCCATACTGTCACCGCTCCTTTAGTGGAAGTTTTGGTCAGTAATGACTTGACCTATACTTTGACTTTGACCACTGCTGTTCCTACTGATACCATCTCCGAGGGACAAACGCTTACTTCTACTACTAGTGTCTCTTCAGGAGTTTCCGTGGACAATGCGATTGCTAGTGCTGAACGTGGTACTTCCAACGCCATCACCGGGCGGGCTTCTACCACATCCTCGGTTTCATCTGAGACCAGCGCCGCCGCTGCTTCTAGTGATGCTAGTGCTGTGACCTCTGGCTCTAACGCCGAACAAGCAGCTGTAACCTCTTCCGCCCAACAACAGACCAGCCCCCAAACTGCTGTCACTGATAATATCGCAGAGTCCGCCAACGCTGCACACACAATTTCCGCTCTTGCTACTACCTTTAGCTCCGTTATCACTACTTCCGACAACTATGACTCCTCTTTTTCTGCTGAAATTTCATCTTCCGCTGCCTCTTATTACTCCACTACTGACTCTTCTATTGAATACTCGGCAACTTCTTCTGCTGGCCAACCTTCCTTCTCTGCATCTTCAACAAGCGCCATATCCACTCAAAGCCTCGTGACTGTCTCAAGTACCCCAAGCGCCATTAACAGTAACGCGGTCTCTACCGTCATTCCAACCGCTCTTGCTTACAGCCCATATAACGACGATGGCACCTGCAAGGACTACGGCACTGTCTCCAATGACTTGAACAAGATTGCTGCCAAGTGTATTCCAACCATCAGAATCTATGGTAATGACTGTAACTACTTATCTACCGTTATCCCTCTTGCCAGAGATCTTGGCTTGAAGATTAATCAAGGTATCTGGTTCAGTTCCACCGACATGTCCATAATCAACGAAGTTACTTCCGCTTTGATTGCATACGCCAACTCTGTTGAAAACGGTTGGGACATTTTCGAGTTCATCACTATCGGTAATGAACCTATCAACAGCGGATACATGACCACTAGCCAGTTGATAGAGATTATTAAGAGTGTCAAAGGAACCTTGCAAAGTGGTGGCTACACTGGTCAGTTCACCACCTCTGAACCACCAGTGACTTTTGAAAACCACCCAGAGTTGTGTACTGGCGACTACCTCGACTTTGTTAGTATTAACCCACACTCTTACTTTAACCCATCCATTAATGCTAGCCAAGCTGGAGACTTCGTCTTTGGACAAAAACAAATGGTTGAAGAAATCTGTACCGGAAAGACTGTTGTCGTTACGGAAACTGGTTACCCAAGTCAGGGTGACATTAACGGTCTCAACGTTCCTTCCACCGAAAACCAGAAAATTGCCATCAAGAGCATTTTGGATGTCATGGGCTCCGACGTGACTATCTTGACCATGTACAATGATATGTGGAAGCATCCTGGTGACTACGGTATCGAACAATACTTTGGTGTTTATGATATTTTGAACTAATATCGATAACCTTTTTCGCATTTCCTGCTTGATCGAGCTGTTGTCTTTTTTCCAATACCCTTTCCTCATAACTATTGACATATCCTTTTATGTGGCGATTGAGCTATTTTTGAGTTAATGCTCTCCCATATGGCTGTTGCTTAGCATCCTATTCCAACTTCAACTCCACTGTTCTATTTCCTGCCATTATTTTTGCCCCACTCAACTTTCACATCACTTTAATTTCCGTTTATTGGATTTTTATAAAGCCGTGGGTTTTGTTAATCTGTTTCTGGCCTTTTCTGGCCTTTTTGGGCCTTTTCTGTGTCTCGTTTGCTTTTTAGATTTTATAGTTTGATTCGTTCCATTTGTACATTAGGTTTCCTTTATTTTTTGTTTTTGTTTTACACTAGTTTTAATTATAACGATATTTGCTCTTCAATATAGAAGATATATTGGATTCTCAATTTGTCGCTTGTAAGGCCTTTACTACAAATGTTTCTGTTGTGGTGTGTCCCTTGTTCTCCAGTCGCTGCCTCTGAAAATTATCAGTAACATTTTCGTGGTGCTTTTCGACATTGCAGGGCTGTGCCGGTAATTTATGCGACACGCCCCCTTTTGACATGGCAGCTCTTCTGACAGCTTTTCAGGAATATAAATTCACGGAATTCTCTAAAAAGCATGAAACATAGTTTCCTCTGTAGATCTAGCTTTGTAAATTTTCCCTGTATCTCACTACCAAAAACCAAAAAAAATTGTGACCATGCTCCAGGTCATGGTCATTCTTAACCAGTTACACCAGTTGAACATTCTTTCACCGCGATCCTAAACTGGATAACATTTTCATCAACAAAAATTTCAAAATCAAAGTTGGCGATTTTGGCCTTTGGGCATTGTTCTACTTGAATTGATTTCGGGCGGCTAGTTTATTAAGGCAACAGACTTTGACAGCATCAACGAGCGCTTGTTTCTGGCTCTCGGTGATTCGTCTACTTCCCGCAACAGATCATTTTTTGTCAAGGCTACACCAGAAATGCAATTATATGAGAGAATTTATTATAAAATCAAAGTCAAAGAGACTACCGGAACCATTTTGAGAAAAGCCGGTTACAAGAACCTCTATCTAACGCATTTGATAAACCTTTTTCTCATGTACGGTGACACCAAAAGACCATTCATTGACTAGCTTTTCAAATTCGTGTTTGTTAAATGAGAGCTCAGGGTTTATAGAAATTCCGCGCTTCAGATCAAGAGAGAGCTTTATTTCCAAACTGATTTCAGTGAGCTAAGTAAAACCTTCAGTTCCAATAGCCTCGGCCCTAACAATTGTACTCAAGCTAATTTTAGAAGACTATCTATCTTGCAAGCTCTACTTTGTGTGCAGAGTCGTTCGGGCCATGCGAGAGACCACTATTCCACAAAGCTTGAGAAAAATATAGCGGCAGTGTGATCAACTCGATTTTGCAATCCAAAGATGGTTCGAATTTTATGTTTCATCAACAAAAACCATCTCTGCAATATCCCTTACGAAACCGAGGTTTGGAAAATATTCAAAAGCTTCCTTGATCAAGTGCAAAAGCTATTCCATTGAATATGGTAGCAGTTTGAGTCACATGGCAAGCGGTTATGCTAATAATTATCCAAACAGTTATGCAAATGGCTACAGAGCGTCCTCCAAAAGTTATTTGTCTGCTTTTCCTGCTTATAAACTAATTGGCAGTACCGGGTACGAAGATTTCTTCAAAGGGTTGGCCTACTCAGCAAAAATATGACATCAAACCTTACTTTAACACAGGAGACTCGAGAAATGGCTATAGTGAGGCCATGTATATGATCTCGTATAAACGAAACTTTGATAGCAAAGTATATTATAAAGCAGGCACTTAACACAGTCTGTATAGGGCTCGTATAGGGGATCTAGCCGGGATCTGTATAAAGGCTCTTATCACAAGCCACATGGACAGTCGAATGGCCTGTACAGCACACATCAAGGATAGTCAAGCAGGCCATCCGCCTATTCCTCAGCAGCACATGCTTCTCGTTCATCTCGCCTTTAGGCTTTTGAAACAGTCTCTGTTACTGCTGGCTTTTTTGCAAGTTTTCTTTCATCGTTTGATTTCGTCAATTTGCTTGATGCTTAATTTGAAAATCATTTAGTTCATATCTTTCAATTTTTCTCATAGCCAACTATATTGTGATCTATTTTGTTATCCATTTTGCTGTCCAAATAAAAAATATATTGCTGCCACTTATTGGTCATTTATACATGTACAAGGTGTATAATTTCCAGTAATCATATTCCAAATTTGTTGCATTGAAGATGTTAAACTCTAGTGAGGGAAGCGAGAAAAACCTTCGTCAAAAATTTTATGCAGTAAAATCATAGGACTTCAAACCCATTACCACTGTTTTAAAATAACTCATCATGTTCACCTAAATATTCAGAATAATTATCATCAATAGTAAAAACAGTTAGAATTCCACGATCCTGTTAGGAAAAAACTCATCAATTAGGTCGTGATAATAAGGCTCCAATTTTTCGAGATCAATCATATCTGATGATTTGGAGTATAGATCATATGGATTGAACACTTTCACAGCCTCTATAAGCTTTTTGTCATCTTCGTTCATCAAATATTGATAAGCATTCTCTCTGTGTATTGGATAACAAGAATGATACCGTATCATAGCTAGTGCTTCTTTTGGTAAAGTAGAATGTAATTTGGCAATATGATACATGTACTCGTCATGGCCCCAGCTGAGCATCACATTATCGAGCCCACAATGCGGGGAGTATATCCCATACTTGGTCTTGTATATTGGATGGTATGAGTCTTGGTTATCTTTAAAAAACTCGTGAAATATAATCTTTTTGGAGAAAGCACAACCAATAGGGAAAGTGTCACCAACAACGTCCCATTGTCCCTTGGCGTCGAAGAAATATAACAACTTTCCCAAATCGTGAATGAGACCAACTAGCTGCATCCACCTAGGTTTCCCTTCTTTCCTTATCGCTTCTGCTGTCTGTATGGCGTGGTCAATCTGGGATAACTCCGTGTCCGGATCACTTTCATCAATCAATTTATTCAATTTCACTAATGCGTCCCAGATAGTAAGTTTTGCTCGCACCTTTGTCTTAAAATTGATTCTTGCCTGCAAATTATAAGCAAAAGTTTGTTTGGTATGCTGCTCTTTGTAAAACGCTTTGACCCTATCGCAGGCGATTATATAGTTTCGAAAACTTGACTTGTCAACGGTAGCCGACAATGTTTCGGTTGCGTTCCAGTTTGTATCTTCCCTTCCATGTGATGCCTTAGATTCTTTTTGCTGCTTTTCATCTACGTTTCCCTCCGTTGTATTGCCTTTGCTGAATTTGGTAGCTAAGTGGTTATTAGTAACAACACCTTTGCCCTGTAAAGAGCCTACCTCTACCTGGTGATCATTTGGTAATTGGGCTCCTGTTCTATTTTTGTTGTCATTCGTCTCAGTGCTTAGACTCTGATGTTCGATACTCGGTACTTTATTTGAGGCAAGTAGGCCATTCTGTTGTGTACCTTGAGGGGATGAAATACTCAGAGTGCCAATATCTGATTTTTGTTTATTGTTGTGCTCGCGGCTGATGGTATTAGCTTGATCGTTCTCTCTAGCGTCTGCAGGCCCGCCATACAATAACTTGGACTTAATGGCGTTAACCGCCTGAATGTCTTCGTCTATTTGCTCCAAAATATGGCCCTGGCGGGTATGTATGAGTTTTTCTTTTGCAGTCACCATTATTCTGTCGTTATTCTAAGTTGAATTGCTGATATGATAATTCGATATTTATGGGATATGTCTGAGTTGTGGAGTAACGCCTTTCTTAAAAACTTTGGATCTTTAAGGGATAAACACTATAGCGCTTAAAAATGGAATAAAAGCAGTTTTGCCAATCTGAAGTCTTGAATCAGTTTTTTGAGATTTTAAGTGATAAATGTCGAAAAATCAGAGATGAGATAGCCTAAAAAGAGCTTTTGAAGTATTTTGCGAGCTCCACATCGGCTTTTCGTCTGTTTTATTTCTCGTTTTTTCTATTTTTTTCTGTTTACCTCATCGACAGTTCTTTTTTTTTTCTGCTGCACATCTCATTCTGCTGCACATCTTACAATCTCCACACAAGCTTAAAGGCTACCAGAACTACAAATTTTCATTAAAATGAAATCATATTATATCTTTGAATAACTTGATTCGAAACTCAATATCTGAAAATGCCCCTGCCTGCGAATAATGATGTAGGTCCATCTCTTACGCTTCAAAAAGCTTACGGTAATCAAATTTTCGGGCACGATTATCGGCGTATGAGATAGTATATATAGCTTCTTATTATTGGAATGTAAAAATCTTTAAAGGCTACCAGGGGTACTTGGTACCTCTGGCCGCTCGTTCTGCATTATCATTTCTCCACCAGGTTCGATCCTGACTACACCTAATACTAGCTACATACTACAAATCATTCTGAACGCGTAAAAATATGTGAACATTGTAATAAACATTTCCCGATACAAGGGGAAGAGGCAAAAAAACGAAAAAAAGAGAGAAAACCAACGACAAGGTAATGAAAAAAAGCTATTTCGTTATATACCATTTTATTTAATAATTCTTGCTCTTTCTGGCCAAAAGCTTTTCCTGAAACTTGAAAGTCTCGCCATCGGCACCAGAATCCTTAATGACGGCCACTCTCATGGTAGCCAACAAATTATGAGCAGCATTGGAGTGGGCATACACACCACCACTAAAAGCAGTAGTGGCATCCTTACCGCAGGAGGTCTTAATCAATGGAGCGCCACCCGGGTGTTCAGCTATAAAACCAGAAACATTATGGACAATACCGGAGATGAGCACCAATCCCTTTTGTTCTTTGCACTTTTCATAGAAGAATTCCTTGTCCCAGATAGGCAAGGAAGAAAGAGGCGTGCCCCAATCCAATTGAGCCTTCAATCTGTCCAACTTCTTTTGCTGCTGCTGTACCAAACCTTGTTCAATGGCATTCTGCGAGAAGGTCTTCAAGTTATAAGCCAAGCCAACTTTAGAAAGCAAGTAGATAACCACCTTAGTTGGGTCGTATTGGTACCACTTAATGGCGTTTCTGTAGTCCGTTGGGAACTCGTGGTGGAAGTTGTGGTAGCCTTCACCAAAGGTGACAAAGGCGGTCAAAACGTGGTCTCTTGGGGTTCTAGTGTCGTCAAATGGCTGTTCACCAATCCAGTGAGCCAAGGAGTTGACACAGAAGGTGGCTTGTTGAATGACAAAGGTTTTCAAGATACCGCCATAGATAAAGCCACCGAGATAGTCACCCCAGAGGTAGCCGGCAACCAAGGATGGAAAAACAAAACCAGAAAACAACATGAGAGTGATGTAGTGCGTGTGCTGGAATCTAACAACCCAATCGTCAATCAAGTCGCTAATGTCGGCTCTGGCTCTGTATCTTGGGTTTGGCTTTTCCAACATCCAGCCCATGTGACTGTACCAGAACCCTCTTCTGGCGTCGTATGGGTCTCTTTTGGTGTCGGTGTATCTGTGGTGGACTCTGTGAGAGTGGGACCACCATTTTATGGAACCTTCAACAGAAGAGGCGCCAAAAAATGCAAAAAAAAGTCTGACAGGCAATCTGGCCGAGTAAGCCTTGTGGGCCCACAATCTGTGGTAACCGGCTGTAATGGAAAGACCACCCATGGCGTAAAATACAAGCGCAAGGATGGCGGTCTTGAATTGCAATGGGCAAACGTACATCATGGAGAAGCCAAAGACTGGGATGGCGACCACGAGGATAAAGTTGAGCCAATTAATATGCTGGTGCCAGTTGGAAAGAGTCCAAGGCTGGTCGGAGATGTGCTTGGTCTTAGAGTATTTGAGCTTCTCGGCCTTGTCCCTGGCCAAGAGAGTGCTCAACGAGTCCTTGGCCAACTCCTCGGCAGTAATATTGACCATCTCTTTGTAGCCCATGAGCTTGCCAGCCACACCACCGGCAACGACTCTCTTGGTGGCCTTGTTAGTGCCTGCTGCCACGGCGTTAGCCGAGGTAATGTCGACGGACTCTATAGCAGAAGCGGACATTGGGACGTGTGGTATAATGTGTTGGATAGTGTGATGCTAAAGCGACAGGAAAAGTTTTCTTATCGGGAAAATTTTAGATCAACTGCAACGAAGTAGTGTGGAAGATGAACGTGAAACCAAGACGATTTGATCTCAGGCTGGGGAAGAGAACACAAGCAAGGGGCCAGTGCAGACAGACGGGATGGGTGCTGGGTTTATATAGTAAGATAGAAGGCTGGATTTATATAGGAAGACAGTGAGCACATATGGACGGGCAGAGGGAAAAGAAAAGAGTTGCGGCAGAAGGCTATATAGCGGCAGCGCAAAAAGAAAGAACCGCAGGCGTTTGGACGTCTGACGATAGGCGGTGTCGGAGGAGCAACACGCCGCAGCTCTGGTTGTTGGGAATTTTTGTTGGACAGGTTGTGTGCCCTGGTGCTAGACAGCTCAAATGAACAGAGACAGAGTAATACTGTGCACGTGCATAGGCTAAAGATTGCCGCTTTGATTATATTAAATTATATGAAAATAAAATAAAATAAAAAAGAGATTTGAACACACATTTATAGATAAATATGGCTAGTAATGATTCAAAAAGATTAAATCTCGTAATGGGAATAAGTAGACAAAAAGAATGACTTTGATATGTCCTTAAGAGTAATATCAGTCCTTTACTGTGTGTATATGTGACTGCGATGTGATGATGCATATTATGCTCATGACAAAACTTTTAATAATGTCACTTCTAAGTGTGCTTTATCTTCCACACGCACTACAGTCTATGCGCTTAGGCACATATTTGCTGCTCTGTTGAGCAGCTAACATAACCTACTACTAGCAATGCTCTAACAGAGTATACCATGGAGCGGAACCTGACTACCAAAGAAAAAGCAAATATTAATGAAATTTAAGGAGTACTATGTTATGAGTTCCGGACGTCCATTCTGTCATCGTGGTCGTTTATACATCTAATAAAAAAATATTCTTCTCTCCATAAATAATGTTGTAGTTTCTCGAGTCTAGTGTTTGCGTATTATGGCAATCTTCCATCACATCTCTTCCCCTTAAAAGGTTACCAGGTGAGCTTCTCGTTGGTAAAATTTTCTGGATCATGAGACGAAATGAATGGGTTTCTTAGTCTTGTTCAACAATCATTGTGTTGGGGAATTCTCATTGGACAAGTGATAATCTCCTGATAATAATGGTAAAAAAATACTACAAACAAAGTCAACAGTAAAATGTGTTCAATCAAATCATTGAAAATTCCTTAAAGGGAAAATTTTAAGGTAAACCAAATAACAAGAACAGTCTGGTATAAAAATAGTAAAAACGAAGAGATAAAATTAAGTGTAATATAATAAAACTTTTTTTTGTCATTTGGTAAAATAACGTCCGATTCTTTTGTAGGGTCACATTTAACCTATGCTAGAGATGTTCCTAAAAAAATCGGTAGAATTATCTTTTCCAGAACTTCCAGTAATAAAAAGATAATTTTTATGTGTCCAGAGATATTGTGCTTTATTCTAGATGAAACAAAACTTTCTGTTGTGAAAGTGGCTATTCTGTTAGCTTTTATGTTAATAAAAGGAAGAAGTTGAATAAAAGGTAAAGAAGAAATAAAGACTAAGAGACTAAAATCTCAGATTAAAAAAAAATTAAACCAATATTAACCAAATAGAGATTGATTTTTAATCTATATATTATGCAAGAATAGGATTAATAGTAAACATGCTAAATTGTCAATGAAGTTATAGGATGAATCCGATTCCAATTTGGATAAGATGGTGGTGACGTGTTTCTACAGTTTGCCAAGCATAAGTCAGTTATCTTGCTGGTTGTGATCAGAACTGAGAGTTTCTTTTACAATTATTCACTAGTACTGCATTCCTCAACATTAATAAACAGAGTTGCGCTGATTGAGCGGCATGGAATGTTTGGTGCTCTTGGACGATGCATAGCTTGGGCCAACCGACTAAGCCGTTAGTACATAGCATGGAGTAGGATGTATTACGGGCTTTCGTACGCAGAATGCTGACTTTTTTCCATAAGTAACATATGTCCTCTTGTGTTATTTTTTTAACATTGAAAAATCTTCTTTTTTTCAATATAAAAGGATGATACATATTTATGTCATAAGCCTAAAAACTCATAAAGTGTTTTATATAAGGAAAGGTCATCAAATTTTGTTTAAAACATCTAATAATGAATTATAAAAAATCTTGGGAACGAAAAAATTGACAGTGAAAAAACATAAAAAATGAAAATAAAATTTAATAAGAATTATTCAATAGTCTATTGTGATAATATCGTAAATATTTTCAAACTTGAAAGATGTCCAATCAAACTCTAATTTCGTTAAAGTCTGGCGGTTTTCAGCGCTAATGTAAGAAAATGGTCTGTTTGAATAAATAAATTAAGGTTAAAAATTGGAAAAATCAAAGCTCCCCACCTTCCTGGAAGTGAAATCTGTAGCTTTTCCCTTATTATTTGTTTTGATAAAGTGCAATCTGCAAAATAGTGTTCAAAAAATTTTGTTGCTAGTTGTTTGTTAACTTTAGTTTTGCTTCGTGCTCTGATGCAGGGATTCAATTTTGCGGTGAAGTTGCAATATGGAAACCACCGTTTTTGATATTTATTTTGCTTAAGAATTAGGCTAAAGATGTGTAGGCGTTTAAGATGTCCCGGAAAGCTGAATTTTTAACGTTCTAGATATTGTAACTAAACTTCTTGTATTTTTAAAACATATATAATTTCAAAAATCAGGAAGAAATTCTTCTTAAATATCATTTTCTTTAGCATATGATAAGAACTTTCTTGTTTCTTTTATCTGCTTTTTCTGTCATAGTTGAGTAGATATGGCACCATAGAGTCATGGAGATGACAATTTTCTTTTTTTTCAAAAGCTTGCAAAAGTTTTATTTGGGTCATAGGAACATCATTTGTGGTTTTCTTTAGTGAACTTGAAAACACTACTTCTTTTGATAAGCTTTGAATCCGTTTACTGCGATGTCGGAAAATATCATGATTGATGGTTTAAAATTCTTCCTTTAATTTGTGTAGTAGTGCTAGTTTCATCACTGACTGGGCCAAATCATCGTGTTGAATATCTAGTAATTCTAGGCTAAGATTGTCTTCTTTAGAAAGATCGGCAATCAAGGCCTAAACTTCTAGTCCCTAATAATAAAAAATAATAAATAAATTCATATATTGAAGGAAACCAGAGAGTGCAACACTACTGTGTTCGGGGCTATTATATGACGGCAGTGATCTCTATTATAAAGTTGTTCTTGACTCTTTTCAATTTTATACTTTGTAGTGCGTAGTTTCCAGATTGTAGCAACTTTTTGTCATTACCTTCATGCCCGTTGTCATATATTGTATTCTGATAGACATACTAAAGGATCGGATCTCTGAACCAAACTACACATTACCCTTGAATGCCAAAAAATTATCCGCAGCCCATATGGCGGAATTACAAGCTTCAACCTAAAGAAATGCAACCCTATTTGGTAATTGGGAAAGATGTTCCCAAGTGGCTAATAACCAATCAGTCATCTAGTCTGCTATGTTCTGATTCTGAAACATCTTTCCAATTGTCCAATAATATTGCATTTATCGATGTTAAGGGGGAGGGTGGGGGGGGGGGGGACTCCGCCAGCTAGGTTGCGTGGAATCTTCTAGCACTGATGGGAAACGAATAGTTTGATCCGGAGACCCAGAGCTGGTACATATATCAGAGTACAATGTACTACAAAAATCGTTATTACCATTCAGGTTAGTATTGAGAGGATAAGAAGAAATATCTCAAGTACTTACTTAACAGGGTATTCCACACGAAACGAGCTTATTAGATCGAATTATTCCTATTAATAGACGTAAACTGGCCTTGCCTCTCTAATCTCTATCTGCACGCATACATAAAGATGAAGGCATTCTATACAAATATACTATGGTCAGTAGCAAATCGACCGGTTTGTGTCACACTCTCTACATGATGTATCAACCAAGCCTACTGGTTCCATCATGTAGATTGTACCATCCAAAAGGTAATATTGCAACACTTTGTTGAGAGGATTCTGAAAAACCTCTTTCACTATAAAAGGGGAAAACAACTATGACCTGTCTATTAAACCGAACAAATACTGTAAATGAACGTAAACTGGTCTGCCCCCATTCCTTCATATTCAGGTACTTGTGAATGGGGAAAGCCTCTATATATATACTATTTAAGTATGGTGTACGAGCTTTATAGTCCTAATCTATGGGTCCTAATCTATGGATCCTAATCTATGGATCATAATTTAAAGGATGTCTCTGGAAGATAATATTAAAACAAATTTTATTATAGAAGGTTGTATAGTGTAGTGGTTATCACTTTCGGTTTTGATCCGAACAACCCCGGTTCGAATCCGGGTACGACCTGCTATTTTTTTTTGTATATTAAAAATCTATGAAACTTTAAGCATAATTGTTTTTTTTTTGATACACGTAAAAGTAGAAGTAACTTCTAAAGATAAGTCTGCTAATGATTATCATAGCTGACATGCGACAATATATTCATGAATAAAGCTGTCTGAATTTTGTCTGAAGTGAAACAGAGCAAAACTGCAGCACTACACTTTTTTCTCGATAATTTAAGGTTCGGCCACAAAGTCATTAAAGGATCTATGGGTCGTGGTTTACTGTGTAGAAATGGAGCCATCAATTTATCACTTTTAACTTATGCTTTCGTCTTTTACTGGAGATGCACTAAGCCGTGCCAGAGAGCAATGTCATGTGTTGCGGAAATAAGTTCTGCGAGACTTAAAAATACTTGAGACCACGAATCATACCGATTGCGTTTTTCCCAAAACACGTTGAAGTAACAGATGCCCTATTATTTATAAGAATCCAGGATCCCGTTACGAAACCGTAAAAGTCATTCGCTTTCTAGCCTAAAAATTTTCATGCCACTCTGTCTTTGAAGCCCCCGATCGTGATGAGCGGATTGCCTTTTTTGTTTGGAGTGCGTTCTACTTTGCTTGCCCTCTGAAAATACCACTTACTGATTATTAAATGTACAATCCCTAGAGGCTTGTATTGCTCTTCCAGGAAGTTCCATCATCGCATACAGGTCAATGTATTTCAGGTATTGTCAAAAAAACATTTGCAGCCTCAAAGAACATGAAAAAAAACATGATTGTGAGGCATACAACAAGCAGCAATCTGGAGCAATTCGGTAGAGTCTCTCACATTGCTCTGCACCAACTCTGTGGGGTAAGTTATGTTATATGCGCTTACCTTCATATACTTCTGGAAAAATTAAACAATAAAATAACTACTTGTGGTGGAGAAAGCGGGCGTGGTATTAAGAAAAGGTTTGATTGCACTCTGTACACCAGAAGTCCCTGGCCACAGAAGCAAGCAATAGAGAACAAGGTTTGCAAGTACCAAGCGGTGGCACCTTCACAGAAGTTATCTGGGAAAAATTTAAGATGTGAGATGAAGGTGCACACGTTTGGAACACTATACGGAAAGTAGTACACAATCCCCATGTACTTTTACGTCTTTTGAAATCAATTTAAAGGGAACGTATTAGAAACTCTAATAGTGATAGAAATATGTGAGACAGGTTCCAAGTATATTGATTATAGTAGATAGTAAATCTGATTCGTGAAAAGCTTTATAATATAGGAAGTTAAGAAATAAAAAATCGTAAACTCGTAAACAAGGAAAAAAGAAACAAATAGGAAGGATGCCTGGAGAAAAAGGCAAGACGAATAATTTAGTTGGCCAATAAAATTATTGATGAAAAACAAAATTGGTGGTCCGCTCCTGAAAGGTTTTTATCAAGCATTTTCAACATGCTCTGCAGTTGCAACTTCCTTGGAAGGATTCTCATCCAAAATGTTATTAATGGTAACAGTCTTATGTTTTCTTTGTTTGCTCAACTTGACTGACTCTTTGACGTTAAACCCACCTGCCAAGAAAAGTTGGGTTTCTTCTAATTCTAAACCAGATAATTCTGGGTAGAAGAAGTAAACAAGAACAAATGAGACTGTAAGAATGCCGACAAAGAAGGCAAAGGTGCCTGTTGGGGTGATGTTCTGCAACATGGTTAAGAAGGAAGCAGAAATAACAACGGACCCCATCCAATTGGTGGCTGTTGCAAAAGCACAACCAACGCCTCTCACAGACTGTGGAAATAATTCGGATTGCTGCCAAGGAACATTACCGAGGCCAGTAGCATAAAAAGCAGCAAACATGATCATACCAATAATAACCACAATGCCCCATCCAGGTATTTTACCGGGTTTGTCCATAATAGCTTCACCACCACTGAACTTCACGTCAATAAAGTGAAAGGAGACAGAGCATAAAATCAAGGCTATGATCATTCCTGGGAAGGTGAAAAGCAATATTTTTCTTCTGCCAACCTTATCAATGATGAAGAAGGCAATACAAGTAAAAAGAAAATTAGTCCCTGAGATGACGATAGAAACTGCAGTGGAGTTATTAAAACCAACAGTTTGGAAAATGGTGGCGGAAAAGTACATCAAAGAATTCCAAGATGAAAATTGCTGCATTCCTTGTAAGCCACAGGAGATGAGTAAAGCACGGAAATTGGAAGGAATAGTGTGAATCTCTTTGATTGTGTTCCATGTCTTTTTGAATGCGTTGCTGCCGTTAATCTCTCTATCAATAGCTTTGAGTTCTTCAATTTTGAGCTCAAGAAGACTATCTTCAACCCCTGGGTGTGTTTTTCTCAAGACAACTAATGCTCTTTCTTGCCTGTTTTTCATGACATAGTATCTTGGTGTGTCTGGTAAGAAGAAGAAAGACATAAATTGAACAATTGGAGGAACCATGCCTATGCCCACCAAAAGCCTCCAACCGTTATTAACATGCGTGAGACCCGCACCGATAGCGTATGCAACTAACTGACCACCTGTGATAAACATTGAAAAAGCGGTGACTAGCCTTCCTCTGAATTTGGCTGGTGCAAGTTCTGAGATAAATAAAGGGCCACACAATGATCCAATGCCAACCCCAATGCCCATGACAAACCTTCCGCCCATCATAACGCCAACGGTGAAAGCACCAGTTTGCATTGCGCTTCCAATAACAAAAACAACATTGGAGCACATTATCACCAACTTGCGGCCAAAGACATCTGCCAAAGGGCCACCACAAATGGCACCAATCAAGGCGCCCAATGATGTAGCAGCAGTGATCAACTCTTTCTGGCCATAGGTCAAAACTTTACCGCCCAAGTCATCGTCAATTGCAACAAGGGCCGATGAGATATAGCCAGTGTCGTAACCAAAAAGAAAACCAGAAATGGAAGCCACAAAGGTAAGAAGCAAAACCAAACTGCTGGGGTTTTGGTCTGTTAATGCTACTAGAAGCTCTTCGTCGGCTTCATTTATCGGCGCAACAATTTTGCTTTTAGGCTTTTCATCGCTTGACTCGATGTCTATTTTTGTTCCATCAATGTAAACTTCCGTTACGGAAGTAGTGTTATTGCTTGACATATCTAGAATTTAGATAGCTAAATGCTTGGTAATTGTAGTTCTTGAATAGCTAGAAAAATAAGTGCGTTGGATAGTAATAAGAGAATATAGCAGAAAATACCATCAAAGAAAGTTTATTGCATAGTGTGAAAGATAGTTGAGAGAACAATTATTTCTAGGAACACCTGAAGCCAGTTTACACAATATAGCAGTATATATGGTTAGCGAGGGACAAAAGTCCTATTTATAGTTATTGTCTCATTCTTCCAGGCTAGCCTCGCTGCGCAGAGCTATGTTGTAATGTTGGATAGTATCTGCCGTACGCAGCAGTGGCTGCTGAGGGCACGTCGCCCCACATATGACGACATACCTGAGTTGAAGTTTTACTGCAGAGGGATGCAGAAGTATGGACTTGGATGTTCGTATCAGCGTCTTTGTTCCAGAGCGGCCAGGGGCAAAGAAAAAAGGAATGCTTTTCCAGGACACTTCGGTGTATGCGGGGGAGAGTCATCGTAGTTATGCGCCCATGACCTTGTCGGCTAGCTACATTCAGATGATGCATTGCTTGCTTTATACCTTTGGGCAAGCTCCCATCCACAATTGTTTTTTGCTAAAGACTGATTCCTTTAGCAAGAAAAGAAAGACCGTTCTTACTGTTATAAAGCTTTTGCTTTCTTCTTGCTTACAGGATTTATCTTGTTAAATGGTAAGCATACAGACATTCAGCTTTTTCAAATTGTTCATTCTGATTGTTTTCTTCTAAAATACCGCTCAATTTTATTTTACTTGGTCCTTAGAAAACAACATTGTCTTTCTTGCTTCAAAGTGGATATTGCTTATTTTGGTGGAATATGTATGGATTAGTGCATGTAGCTTGATATTGATTGTACAGAGGTCGTCTGTTTTATCTGTTGAGCCATGTAACTTTAAAAAGCTTTTGTCTGTGTATGCTGTTGTTCTTCCGAATAAGCTAGAATAAACAGGTAGACAAGGGAATTCATCCGTACCCACCACCGTTAACCTACAATTCAAAAAAGAAATAAACAAATACTTTGCTGATTTTTTTGTCTTCTGACTTTGTAGCGTTTCTGCTTAATAACCTTTGTAAATGGATTTTGGTAGAAAAAAGCTTACAGTCTCTGAGTCCTGGCCTAAGATAAGTGTAACAATAAAAACGAGAAACATTTTTTAGATTTCAGCTCATGAGTATGTTCTGCATCAAGTTGTACTTTCCTTTAAGCTAAACGTCAAACCATTTCGGCCAATTGCCGCTAAAAGAAGATAACGCTTCGGCGATTTATCATGCAAGTTTCTCTTTTTTCCCAACATGCAGCCGCCATTTCGCTTTTTCGCCGACAGAACCGGTCAACCACCGACCGACCTTCCCCTTTTGACAGCCCGACAGGGTCCAGTGTGGAGGTTGGACTTCCCAATGGGGTAAGTACCTTGGGAACCTCCTAGAAATGTTCCATTTTGGGACACCTTGGCTCGCTAATACTCCAAAACCCTTGTCCCAAACTTAGATAAGCTGAATTAATAAGCACACTTGAAAGCTTATTAAAAATAGAAATGAACTCGCTAATTTTGACAATATTTACAGCTAGCCTTTCGCATGGACGAGTTTGGCCAAAGATTGCTATAAAGCTACCCTTTTTTGCCAGTGTGAGCCTAAACTATCATGGAGAGTAACACAGAAAGCTATGCAGTTTTGACACACACAACAAAAGATAAAAAGTTTTTGAGAAGCTTTTAAAAAAAAGTGCAAAACCTAATGATCCTTTAAATTGTCTAATCAAAATCGAGTCTATAGAAAGATTAATAAAGACACTCTTAAACAAATATACATCCCTTTTGCAAATATTTATCCCTCTGATTATTAGTTGCTGTGCTGAGTAAAGTTGTTATTTGAACATGTTCATAAATTGACATTGGACACAACGGGTCATCTGAAATACATGAGCTGTTTGACAGGCTTTTGAAGAGTTGCTTGTTCCTGGGAATGTTAAAATTGTTTTTCTCAGTCCCCATATTATCTCAAATAACGCTGAATTAAGAGAAACATCAGCTCAACGATCAACACACTACGTGTAAGAAGAGAATGTGTACGCATTGACTACAATGAAGCTTTGCCGGTGCGAAAACCGAAGACAAAGATCATCAGCTATAAACTCATGCACAAATTTGTATTTCAACTTTCCCTCTGCCCCTAAAATCACATCTTAGATTAGTGCGAGAAACCGTGCTAGGAAAAGCATTGCAACAAAGACTTCAATTCAGGATGTTGATAACAACAAAAGAAAGTCATTCGTTACCTACAAACAACAGTCAAACACTACCAATAAGAAATTTTTAGGCCTCTATTAACTTTCCTTAGACAAAAACCATACCTGGATGCTGCTCAGGGGATATTTAAATAGGTTATGCTATTGAGGTTTCCACACAAGGAAACATTATGCCCCAAATTCGAGGTGGCGTCCCATGGGGTTTCGGCGATTGTTCAGATAGTGCGGTGTCACCCCTCGGTTGCGACCGGTTCCCCGCAGGAATGACTTCACCGAGAGTGACATTTGCGAGAAAAGTAACAAAGCTGGGAACTTCCACTGATGACATGCCCACTAAACCCGCCCAGAGTCGCTCTAAGACAGCATAGCTGCAAATATGGTCTAGAACCTGTCGGGATTCCATGTCTGCCCGCTCTCTGTGCGAGTAATTTGTTTTTCCTTTGTAACTTAAATAAAAAAGAGGTTTCTCGCTGCCATTTTGTTTTGCAGCATTTGCACAATTGTTTTTCCTTTTTCAAACCCTCTATCAGACTTTCACTTTCTTTCTTGGATCTTAATTTTGCTTTCTTATTGAATTTTTAATTATTCTATTTTTGTGTTTTACTTAATTGTTCGCAATATGACCGCCATTCTCGACATCAACAAAGCTTTTATCCATACAGATTCCGGAAATATCTTGGAGCAAATTGACGACGACGTCAAAGATTTAAACATTATCAAAAGTCAATGCCTTAATGCTAATGACTGGGCTGCTGAGTCAAAGTTCGACCAGGAGAAAGATAAGGCGCAGTTCAGAAACTATGAAGGCGCCTGCGAGAGGGTCAAAAATTTCTATAAAGAACAGCACGAAAAACAGACTGTTGCTTACAACTTAAAAGCTAGAAACAAGTTTAATGCCCAGGTAAGGGCCAGAATGTCGGTTTGGGACGCTCTCATGAAGTTGAACTCATTAATCGACCAGTCTGATCCTGACACCGACTTGTCTCAGATTGATCACGCTTTGCAAGCCGCTCAAGCTATCAGAAAAGATGGTAAGCCAAGATGGATGCAATTGGTTGGATTGATCCATGACCTTGGTAAGTTATTGTACTTTTTTGATGCTGAAGGCCAGTGGGACGTTGTTGGTGACACCTTTCCAGTTGGATGCGCATTCTCAGACAAGTGCGTTTATCCTGATACCTTCAAGGCCAATCCTGACTACGGTCATCCAATCTACCGTACCAAATATGGAATCTACGCTCCACGCTGCGGTTTAGGTAATGTTATGCTCAGCTGGGGTCATGATGAGTACATTTATAACATTTGCAAAGGCCAATCAAAGATTCCTAAAGAAGGGTTGGCAATGTTGAGATACCACTCCTGCTACCCAATACACAGAGAAGGCGCTTACGATTACTTGATGAATGAGCACGACAAGGAGATGCTTAAAGCTGTCAAAGCCTTTAACCCATATGATTTATATTCCAAGTCGGATGAGCTCTACAACCTTGAAGATTTGACCAAGTACTATCAAGGCATCATTGAGGAGTATTTCCCAAATAAGATCGTTGAATGGTAACAACCTCTACATAAAGCTTTTCTGCGATTTATTTATATTCATTGTTGTATGGCTTTCTCCAATTTAATAAATCTTTAGTTAATCATATTTTTTGTCATGCTGTTATGGTTAGTTTTTTTGCTGTTCCTTTTTTCGGAATATACATCGTTCTTGTTGTCAAGTCCCAGGAAAACAAATTTTGTTTATTTCAAATTCCCTAGAAAACCCCACTTCTTGATCGTGTATATAGGTTTTTGCTCAAAACATAACATTTACAATTGTTTGGGTAATTGATTGTCTGAACTTTCAAAGGGCACCAAAATGTACCCAAACCTTGTTGAAAACATCGGTAAGCATAGAAGGAATTAAACCAATTAGAAGTCAGCTGTTATTTTTGAGCTACCTGGTTGGCGGAGCCTATTTTATGCTTTTTATAACTCCCTCTGCCCTCTCAACTTCTGTGCTAAACTTAGAGAGCCCAGAGATGCGTTCTACATTGTCAAGAAACAAAAAATAAAAAGCATTATGCACAACTCGAACCTCTAGAGAACATTGACCTGATTACTTGTCCATTAACCAGCCCTAAGTGAAAGTAACACATATGAAAATATCTTGAAGGTGTTGCTTCCCTTGAGATTGTCTTACGATCCATGGATATTGTGCCTTATAAAACAGTGGTTCACGCCAAAATGGCAGGTGTCTGAGAGACAGTCTGCATCTTTTTTTTCAAAATTGTATGCTCGTGAAGAACAAGTTGATAGATAAGTTGGCTGTGGTTTCCATGGAGACCAAGGCAAATAGACCGCTATATAAAGCCAGGTCCATGAAAAATTTTCAGGGAGTATATATTGTCAAAGATGGCCTGCCTTTACTGTGAAGCAAAATACAATAAACTTTTCATCACAAAATGTCAAAGTTTACTGATTTGTCTTCTTCAGAGTACTAGTACCTCGCAACATTGGGGAAAAGCACTTCTGATACAGCTGCCAAGGCCTTCTATGAACCCAGCCAGAAGAAAATTTCCATTAGGGTGGTTACTGTTAAACGCAGGGATAGATTTTAAGCGAACCGTGTTTTGAGGGATTGCTACACTTTACACTTGTTTCTGAGAGCAAATACCAGAGTACACTTTTGTCAAAGCATACGACATCATTTCTTCTTCTACCGAAGACACCTTCTCAATCTTCATTATTGCAGAGCTCATGGGCTGCAAATTGGCTAAATTCTTGACCAGCAAAAGAACAAAGATAAGCGCCGACACGAAGATCAGAATCATGGTTCAGGTCATCATCACCATTGGTCAACTTCATCAATTGAACATTCTCCATAGAGGTTTGAAGCCCGAGAACATTCTCACTGAGAGACCTCAAGTCAAGGTTACAGATTTTGGTCTTACACGATACTCTCCAAACCAAGTGAAGAATGGAGTTTCTGCTGACTATTTGGCAACCGACATTTATGAAGTTCCATGAATACAATATGCCTCTTCAAACACCTACAGAGCTTCGAAATTTTCGCTGTTCCTACAAGTAATTTTATCTCCTCTATACAGCAAAAAATAAAAAAAATGATATGCGGTCATTGGGCATCACAATTGCGGATATTGCTTTGGGAACCTATTTTCTCTAATATGGTGAAGTGCAATGGCGATTCAGCAAAAGATCATTGAGGCGGGAAAGTTTGTCGACGATAACGATGAATTCTTAAAAACTTTATGTTCCAAAACTAAGTCCAACAGCTCATCATTTTCTGAGGTGATTGTCAATTTACATCAATATGAAGGAGAGAAAAGATTTTCTATAAGCCAGCTATTCCAGACTAAGTTTATGGAACGCACCTTTGGCTCTGACAAGAAACTCGAAAAAAATCTTTCCTGCGATTGACTTTGGCCAATTGAATAGTATCTTTAGCAATGAGATGACAGGCCATTATCTGAGCAGGCTCCATCTAGAGACCTAGCTCTCGTTGAAAACTCTTATTTATACCTCGACTCCAGTGCTTTATAAGGAGGTGTATGGTCTGAATGTGGAATCTGTTCCATTAAAAGAAGTAGACAAGATCACAGGCCAGAATCATAATCAACACTTAACAAGCAGAATTGGAGTAACTGAGAAGCAACTTACTTCAGGCGATTCAGGATCATATGCTATGGAAAAATACACTGGAAACTCCAGCAAAAAGTCTGACACACATGCTGTAGACAAACTACTCACAAGCAGAAGCTCAAGGGTCCAGGTGAAAAGCCACAAAGATTCTTACTCTGTTCATGCTAGCAGCAAGAGAGTTTCCAAACATGATACTTAGGGAAATACAGCAGCAAATTCTAAAGGCCTAACTGCTGAAACAATCGGTGCTAAGCTAAAATACTCCCTGAGCTCCCACGCCTCCTTGAAGGCATTAGTGCCAAGTAGCCACTATAGTGGAAAATACAAATCCGAGAATGAATATCACAGTGGAAAAGGCAAACCTTATAAAGTTGGAAATTCAAGTGGTGAGAAGGAAGCTACAAGAGCTACTATGGGAGGGAAACCGAAGTCTTTGTTCCATTTAGCGCTGGCAGTGGCAGTTCCACAGTCAAGAAGGGGCACTAAAAAACTGCCAACAAAAGCTATTCAGGTTCTAACTCCAGAGAAGAATGATAGTTACAGAAGCAATATTGAAACAACATACAAAACTCTTTTGTTCCATAAGGTCGTGGTAGCAGCAGCTCTGCAGCCCAAAAAAGAACTACAAAGCGTATTGGAGCAGAAAGATCAAGTTGCTTATGGGTTTCCAAAGCGGCAAAGCTGCCGACCTCCTAGCTGAGTAAAAGGGGCATAGCAAAAACTCATATAAAGTAAGTTAATGGTAAAGCCATTTCCAATTTCCAATATGGTGACTCTTACGAAGACTATGTCAGTGACAGTACTGCTACAAAGTTCCCTTATAGCATCCCCTACAAACAGAACGTTAGTGATAACGCTACCTCCTAGTCAAAATATGCCGAGTCCTTCCGCAAACGCTACTCTGATGGTAATTCTGCTTTCAAGTTAACATATGACGGCCCCTACAAGGACCATGTCATACAACCTTAATAAGGCATCCTTTGTCAGTAGAAGATCTGGGGAGCAGGTTGGTAAATGCTCAAGGGCAAGTGAGCCCTAAAAAGGATATGTCAACAGTGGCAGCCATGTCTTGGGTTACCAGAGCTACACTTCCCTCTCAATGCAGAAGTAGCAGGAACCGTATAAAAACTTTTTTGTGCCCGGAGATGCTCCGAAGAATCAAGCTTATGGTAGAGGCGTTGCTGCTTCAAACAATAATTACCTAGTGAACTCATACAAAAAGTATTCCATTCCAGCTTTGGCTAGCCAAAGCTGCTCCAGCGAAACCCAGAGTTCAATGCTGACATCCAACAATGATTCCTATCAAGCATGGTCAAGATTAGGCACTAAACCTCAAGGCTGTTCAAGCGAGAGAAATGGAACAAATGCAGTTGACAATAAAGCTTCCTGTAAAGGATATTTTGAAAGATCGACTGTCAAGCTTACAGAGATGCATTCTACCACTGTGGGCCAACGATCGTCAGCCCAAGTTGCTAGTAGCAGTGGTGATACCAGCAAAGATATGAAGGAAACATCTGATAAGAAAACTTCTTCTCCGCCATGAAGATTTTCTGGAGGTAATGAGCCCCATTAGTATTTGAGCACTGTTATTTCTATTGACGGAGGTGGTCTCCATGAGTATAAAGAGTTATGCTATCCGTTCTGTCCTGAGAAATGTATTATCGAGCGGGCACCCTACTACTCAAATAAATGCCCAGAACCTTCAGTAACGCCACTTTGGAAAGTGCACCCTCCGGAGAGGCCCAACAGGCGATGCTAATCTGACTGTCAATAATATTAAGAACACACATGTGGATGCTCGTGAAACTCCGGGCAGCATCCAAATATCTCTGAATAAAATTGTACCTAACAGCGTTTCCGCGCAATACCTCTCTTTTAACAAACAACAAATGTAAACGTGGAATATAACGATATTACAAACACTCGCGTCAATGCTGACCCTTACAATGTGCTTCGTCATTTCATTTATAATGAAAAAGTCTGATGGCTTAATAAAGCTCAATAGTACCTGTTTCCTTGCTATAAAGTTTGTATCTTGTTTTTAGGTTGTTATCTGTTTTCTTTTCTTTACATTTATGACTGTCTTTGATCCCTTTTTTTAAATTAAACCTGCTAATTGAAATTATATACGGAATGAAAATTATTATCGACTATTTTTTTGACACCCTATTCATTTGCATTCTGGCATTCTTAGTTTAAAAATATAATTGTATTTCACCTGGATTGCTAAAAGCAGTGAAAAAACAACAGATAAGAACCCTCAACTATCGAGGAACGAGGAAGAGATATATCTTTGACTATAGCGGCTGCTCAAAAGCATGCTTCAGGGTGTTATTCATTGTAGAGAGGCTCATGGCAGATAGATACACACACAATGCGAAGCAGTATGCTTCAGTAGCAATGTTAAATCACATGCATTGAAAAAAAAGTGAAAAAGCCAAAGTGCTTTGCGGCCGTCTTACTAATTAAGCAAAGGCTCATCACCGTTATAAGTTATCTGACTTCTTGAAAAGTTTCAACGGTGATTTGGATTAACACACAAAGGCACAGAATAATAAGAATATGAGTGTGTTCGAGGCACCAAAATCGTTGAAGCATATCAAGCACATTATCCTTGTGCTTTCCGGAAAAGGCGGGGTTGGCAAGTCATCGGTGACGACCCAGCTTGCGCTCAGCTTGGTTCTCAAAGGTTTCAAAGTTGGAGTGCTAGATATTGATTTGACGGGCCCTTCAATTCCTCGAATGTTCGGTCTTGAAAACAAGCAGATCTACCAGTCCGAAAGAGGGTGGGTGCCTGTCTACGTCGATAATGATAAGAACTTGTCTGTGGTGTCCATCGGCTTCTTGATCAATGACAGAGGCAACAGTGTGGCGTGGAGAGGGCCAAGGAAGACATCCATGATTAACCAGTTTATATCCAATGTGGTGTGGCCGGAAGATTTGGACTATTTAATTATTGACACGCCACCGGGGACTTCAGATGAGCATATTTCCATTGCTGAGAACTTGAAGCTAGCAAAACCAGATGGCGCAGTGCTCGTCACAACTCCACAGGCTGTATCGGTAAACGACGTCAAGAAAGAGATGAACTTTTGTCACAAGGTGCGATTCGAGATTCTTGGTATTGTGGAGAACATGTGTGGCTTTATATGTCCTTATTGTGCCGAATGCACTAACATTTTCAGCTCTGGTGGTGGTAAGATTTTGGCAGAACAACACAATATCAATTACTTGGGTAATTTGCCAATAGATCCAAATTTCGTTGAAATGATCGAAAATAACAACAAAGATAGTAACGAGATTGCACTTCATGAACAGTTAAATAATTTGGGCATCAAGAAAGAAGACGGCAAAAATGAACAAGCGGAACCTATAAAGAAACGGAGCTTAGTGGAACAGTATAATGAGAGTTCAATCAAGCCAGTATTTGAAATTGTGCTAAATAACATATTACTGCAGAATATACCCTCTAGGGTGTGATCGCTACATCTAACTTTACACATAATATATTATAAACTTTCATAGTAATCTAATTAAATGTAGCATTAAAGTGACATAACAGTAGTATCAAGTAAAAAAGAGAATGGTAAAAAAAAGTATAAGGATTATAATGCATCTAGAAAACCCGAATAAATGCAAAGTAACCAGGCAAGCGAAAAGACAAAACAATATAAAAAAGTTCAGTAACGAGGATAGGCAACAGCACTTATATTAAATGAGTGATGGACCCTTGGCAATATTCGTTTAATTTCAACTCATCGTTTTTATCAGCATAGTAGCCAACAACTTTGTCAATAACGTTCTCGGCTTCCAAGTTTTCATTCAAACAGTAAACAATATTTGTGCCGCGCTCTTCAACCTTGCCTTTCGTTAATTTGTTAAGTTTTTTGTGTATTTGTTTGTATTGGGCTTCAGGATCACAGGACAATGTACCATTAGAGGTTATTCTGTAGATATTTGAGTTGTCTTCAATCTTGTTGACCCTGGTATAACAGTGCATGACATCGTAATTGTCCCTGGTCCATATCTTGAAGTACTCAACAGACCCTATAATAGCGGCAACAGACAACAAGCTGTTTCTAACGTTTTTAACTCTATCAACCATTTTGCCCTAAGGATAATATGCTGATGTTTTGTAGCTAACAATTTGGTGTTGTTTCTACGTCTTTCTTTCGGCTGCTCGGTGTTTATAAGACTGCTGTTTTCTGTTTTCCCGGAAAATTTTAGTAGTAATGATTATGTAAGAGAAGTCCTAGTGCTTACAAATAGTGATACACGAAAAAGTGATGCGTTTTCAAGCCATTTTTCTTATATTATGATAATCTCTATGAGGGTTGATACTGAGTTCAAGAACTGGGGCTGTTGAGTGATAAATAGAATGTGCATTACTGGAATGAATAATATCATATAGATCAATAATGCTTAGAAGAGGGACAAAGCGTGGGTATGCAGGCGATGAAAATGGATTCCAGGAGTACGATAGCGGAATTGATTTAGATCGAGAAATATCAGCCAGCATGGAGAGAGAAAATGCTGAGGAAGATGATAGCACAAGCGTTGTTGACTTTTCGCCAAACGTCAAGAACATGGCTTTCAAAATGGTACGAGGAGTGTTTGCCCTCGAATTTAAAAAGACCTTGATTAACAAGAGCCAGCTACAAAAGATTGTCTGGGAGGGTGAATCTTTCAGAGAAATCAAGTTTGACCAAGTCTTCCAAGCTTGCCAAAACTTGTTGAAGACAGTGTATGGCTTTCAGCTAATTGAAACTCCCCAGAAAGAGGTTGGCAGTTCAAGAAGAAAAGCTGGCGCCAGCAGTAGTGTCAAGAAAGGCTCCTCTCCATCGCAGCCGAAAAACTACATTTTGGTCTCTATACTTCCTAAACCAGAGAAGGATTTATTGGGCAGATTTTGGAACAAATCCGCGATAAAATACCACCAACAAGTTGACGAATTGAGATCGGCGCATGAAAACAAAAACTTGCCGTTTAATGAGCAGACATTGCTCAGTAATGGATTAACTGTCATTATCATTTCTTGCGTGGCATTGAGTTTCAACAACATGAACAAGAAGGAGTTAACAAACTATTTGTCAAAGCACTTTGGCTTGAAGTTGACATCCACTGTTCCTAAAGTGTACAGCAATAGTGAAAAGATCACTGTGGACGACTTCCTCAGGTCCCTTGAAAGAAACGACTACCTTCATAAAAGGGTCGAGAAGAACGAGGAGCATGAGATCGTGGAGTACTCTCTTGGAAGAAGAGCGAAAATAGAGTTTCCAGTTGAAAGCTTGGTAGAGTTCATTTCTAAGATGTATGGGTACGAAACGAAAGATGAGATAGATGAGTTGAAACAGCAGGTCGAGTTGTCTATCGGCAGGGCTTATAGCTAAGTTGTTGTCTGATTCTACCTAATTTGAGTCATGTGTTGTATTATTAGTTTCTTTTGCTTAGTATAATTTTTCTTTTGCCTTATTTTTTTTTTTAAATGCCTGTTTATGATTTTTTGGATTGTTTCTTTTATAAGTTTAAAGTTGTTATAGATTAATATGGGGTTAACTTTTGAATGAATCGTAATGAGAACCCATCAGCAAGTAGAAATACGGTAACTCAAACTCATACTAATATCCGCTACATGCAACAATCTATAATTTACCATATCGACATTGATTAAGTTTTATAAATACAAATTAAAGCAGTCATAATATAGAAAAAACGAACAAAAGAGAAATGTAAAACAAACAACCCAAAAAAACAAAAACAAAAAGAAATAAAGCAGCAGAAAATAGTTGAAAAATCCAGTCTCTCACAAAAGATGTCAATAGAATTTTCATCCAATAGCATCTTGAAAAGTTCCAAAGTAAAGTCATAGCATATCAAGCAAAACAATCTATTAACCAGAGCACATTTCACAAGCCTCTGGATTATTGATAGCACAAGCAATCACTTTAGAGCTAAAGATATCCTGGTCGGCTGCAGACTTTTCTCCTTCCTTGGCCTTTGGTTTCTCTAGTTCAGATTCAGTCTTCAACGAAAGTCTAGAGACTTCTTCAGTTGGAAAACTAGATTCAGCAGAATCAGGAGTAGAGACAATAGAAGAGGAGGTAGAAGTGCTTGGAGCGTCAACTGGAGCAATAACGTGTTCAGCAAGTTTTTTGGCCCCGCTTTCTTTTAGGTAAATTGGAACGTACTTCTTTCTATGCAATCTTTTGGCTTCAGTTTTGGAGGCATCACTGATACCAGCCTTGTCAACAGTGAATTGAATAGCAGCAGAAGCAGCTTGAGTTCTTAAGTAGTACATACCAGTCTTCAAACCCTTCTTCCACCCGTAGAAGTGCATGGAGGTTAATTTACCCATGGTAGGGTCCTTGATGTGAATATTCATGGACTGGGATTGATCAATGTACGGAGCTCTGTCAGCACTCAAGTCGATAATCTTCTTTTGAGAAATTTCCCAAACAGTCTTGTACAACTCCTTCAATTCTTGTGGAACGTTAGGCAAGTCTTGGATAGAACCGTTGGCGCTGATAATGTGGTCCTTCATGGAGGTAGACCATAAGCCCATCTCAACCAAGTCCTTTAACAAGTATGGGTTGACAACTTGGAACTCACCGGCCAAGACTCTTCTGGAATAGATGTTGGAGGTGTATGGTTCAAAACATTCGTTGTAACCTAAGATCTGAGAGGTAGAAGCAGTAGGCATTGGAGCAACCAACAAAGAGTTTCTTATGCCGTGCTTTTGAACTTTTTGTTTAAGTTCATCCCAGTCCCAGAGGTCACTTGGTTTGACTCCCCACAAGTCGAAGGACAACAAACCTTGAGAGGCTGGAGAACCTTGGAAGGTTTCGTACGGTCCATCAACAGCAGCCAACTCAGTAGAAGCTTCAACAGCAGCGTGATAGATGGTTTCGAAGATTCTAGAGTTTAATTCCTTGGCTTCTGGAGACTCGAATGGCAATCTCAACATCATGAAAGTATCAGCCAAACCTTGGACACCAACGGCGATTGGTCTGTGTCTGAAGTTAGATCTCTTGGCTTCAGGAACCGGGTAAAAGTTTCTGTCAATGATCTTGTTCAAGTTCTTGGTGACAACCTTGGTGATTTCGTGTAATTTGTCAAAGTTGTAAGTGCAAGTGTTATCATCGGTTTCAACAAAAGCTGGCAAGGCAACGGAAGCCAAATTGCAAACAGCAGTTTCGTTAGGATCAGAGTACTCAACAATTTCGCAACACAAGTTGGATGACTTGATGATACCGAGGTTCTTTTGGTTGGACTTAGAATTACAAGCATCCTTGTAAAGCATAAACGGAGTACCGGTCTCGGTTTGAGCTTCCAAAATAGTGTACCACAATTTTTGGGCCTTAACGGTTCTTCTGCCCCTGCCCTCAGCTTCGTATTTCTCATACAAAGCTTCAAACTCTTCACCGTAGGAGTCAGCTAAGCCTGGTGCTTCATTTGGGGAGAACAAAGTCCAATCTTTGTTTTGTTCAACTCTCTTCATGAACAAGTCTGGAACCCATAAGGCTGGGAACAAGTCTCTGGCTCTGATCTCTTCTTTACCGTGGTTCTTTCTAATGTCAATAAAGTCGAAAATGTCTGAGTGCCATGGTTCAACGTAGATGGCAAAAGCACCTGGTCTCTTGTTACCACCCTGGTCAACGTACCTGGCAGTATTGTTGAAAACTCTCAACATTGGAATGATGCCGTTAGAAGTACCGTTAGTACCAGCAATATAAGAGCCCGTGCCTCTGATATTGTTAATGTGCAAACCGATACCACCAGCGTGCTTACTGATGATGGCCATCTGTTTCAAAGTTTCGAAGATACCATCAATGGAGTCGTTCTTCATAGACACAAGGAAACAAGAAGACATTTGAGCGTTTGGAGTACCAGAGTTAAACAAGGTTGGGGAACCGTGGGTAAAGTATTTGAGAGACATCAAATTGTAGGTTTCCAAGATCTTAGGGAGGTCATCACCGTGGATACCAATGGCAACTCTCATGATCAAATGCTGTGGTCTTTCAGCGATTTTACCATTAATTCTGAGCAAGTAAGATCTTTCCAAAGTTTTGAAACCAAAGAAGTTATAGTTAAAATCTCTGTCGTAGACAATAGCAGAATTAAGTTCGTCTTCGTATTTCATAACAATATCATAAGTTTCCTGGGAGACCATAGGAGACAACTTATCGGTCCTTGGGTTGACATATCCGAACAAACTCTTAATGACTGTGGAAAATTGCTTAGTAGTCTGTTTATGGAGATTAGAGACAGCGATTCTGGCAGCCAAGATGGCATAATCTGGATGGACAGTGGTCATGTAAGCAGCAGTTTCGGCGGCTAAGTTATCCAATTCAACGGTGGTAACACCTTCATAAACACCGGAGATGATCCTTTGGGTGATGGTGACTGGGTCAACGTGGCTGGAGTCTAAGCCGTAACAGAGTCTAGAGACTCTGGCCGTGATCTTGTCAAAACGGACAGGCTCTTTTCTACCGTTTCTTTTGTAAACATACATTGTGCAAATAAGAAACTGAGGCAAAAAAGTATGTCCAGAGGGGACAATGATAAATGAAATGGGATGCGAAAGAAAGGAAGGAGAGAAGGATGAAAGAAGAAAAAGAATTACTTGTGGAGAGGAGGTTCAAAAAAGGAAAAGCTGAGAAGAAGAAGAAACAAGCAACAAATCCAAAAAGTAGGAAGTATATCAGTTTAAATATCTAGCAAAGCAGAGGAACAGAAAAAACGCGTCCAATGAAAAAAAAATTGTGGTTTTTTTTATTTTTCTTTTATTATTAATCTGTTTTATTAATTTACGCGTCGCTGTGCTTACCCTACGAGATAGTCATGATTATGCCCTGTAGAAAAGAAATAACCTCTTATGGGGGCATATGTACAGAGACAGTAGCAGCGTCCTGCCCCATGCATACGAGACACATACACGCCTGGTTACAAGCGCATGGCAAGCGCGAGGTTACGCGTCTTTTTTTATTTTATTTTATTGATTAATTCTCTATTTACCTCTTTCGTTTTCCCAATGACGTGGTTTGGTACTCTATTCACTGCTTTGTGTAGTTTCGGCTGGGCTGGAATTCCATCCCGGGTGCAAAGAGCTGCCATACTTTGCTGCTGTTATTTGTATATCGGAGCCTTGTAGCCGCCCCTTAAGCGAAGGGCCTATCTGTCCCGTTTGCTAAACAGTTTGTGCTGCTTAAAATAACGTGTCATTATCCGCACTATTTTCCAAACGAGGAGACCAGTTTGGGAAAGAACGATACCGGACCACTATTGTAATTGCCAACAGTGTGTCAAAAGTCTGCCTATATGGTTTAGGTAGAGCTCTGGCTGAGTTGCGGGCAGCTACTTACATGGAACGAACAATACATGGACTTGCTTAGCTTAGCACAAAGTGTTTGACATGTACCCTTAGATCATAACAAAGCAAGCATATGCTAGGGTATCTGTTACAGCAACAATAACAACAGTTTGTTAAGATTCGAGGATCGTAGGTATGGGGACTACCAGTAATTGGCTCGTCAAGGACGACAAAGCTTCAAGGTCGATGCAGAGATTAGACCGCGGATTTCCGAAATAACCAGTTTACGCGTCTTTCTTTTTTTTCAAAAAAATAAACAAACCAAAATTGCGAGCTTGGTGAATTGTGCAAAACCAAAACGGCAAACTGTTTGTATGGATAGTAAAGTTGTGCATAAAATCATTAGATGCTAACTTTAATTTTTTATTTTGAATGTCAGATCCAACCTTACAGGCTTTTCATTAATTTGTGTTCGATATGGATGGTCAATAATGACATTGACATAATTTTTGTAGTATAGATGTATTTTGCGGTAAGCAGACCTTGTGAGCCTGTTATAACCAATATGCTAAGAGATTGAATGTATATTTCTTTTCAGGATTCGTCAATGGTCATCTACTTGACGTGCCGAGCCCTCATTTTGTTGGCGATATAATAATTTAGCCATACCAAGGGGAAAGTGGTGTGCTGCTTCCAAACTTACGAGAGCAGACAATTAACTTAAAAGTTGGTCATTCGACACGAAACACAAGTGATTTTGTAGTTTTTCTGGCATCTGATAACGGCAGTTCTGTTTGAGCACTGCGTTCGCGAAAGCTGGAAATAAGGCACTATTGCAGGAGCCTCGATTCTTTCAGTAACTTCATTAGCAGGCATAGCATCCGTAACAGAGACCGCAATTTTCCAATGCTAACGAAATGAACAATAAACACAAATTAACGCGAGTTGGTGGTAGCCTTCACCCGTGAAGGCCGACGTACGCTAGGCCGCGGCCCGGTGCTCGCAATCGTGTTACCCTCGCGTCCCTCTAGGTGCTATGCCGTCTTCTCCGATCTGCTTTACTTTTTGTGTTCTATTTTTTTCTTTGTTGCTGCTTGTCTCTTTGACGTCTTCACTATCCAACGTACCACCTATCCAGGTTACCCACCATATCCCGGGAGTCGTGTTGTTGCAAGAGGTTTTTTTTTGCTGGCAAAAACTATACCAAAGAAACCGGCCCACGCTCCCACCTTTACGAAAATAATGGCACATACTTCGCACTAAATACTTTAGCCGCCCAACCAATATCTCCAAAGAAAGAGAGGTCTTCGGTCTTGTACCAGTAAAGAGGGTCTCCAATCACGAAGATCCATATTTTACGAAAGGGTCGTATTTCACAATTGGAAACCTTAAAATCAATACTAAAATACAAATCATCTAAATTCTAAAATGGAAACTGAACAAATCGAGACGACGATGACGACCACGACCACAATCGCTGCAACGGCAAATATCAATAGTAGCGACACGCCGAAGATGATAAATAGCGACACAGCACATAGCAATAAGAATTATTCTAAGAGCAGGCAGAGGATAAACGATTATGGCGTTCCATTATATACGTTGAAGGAGATTAGCGTGCACAACACGAACGATAATGTGTGGATGGCAATTCACAACAAAGTTTATGATGTTACGCTGTTTCTCTGCAAGCACCCAGGCGGTGCGGAGGTACTATTAGACTGTGCGGGGGTTGACGCAACGGTCCACTTTGACGACGTTGGCCACTCTGAAGACTCCAGGAGGATGCTTACGCCGCTTTATAAAGGAGAACTAGCGCCGGAGGACCGTGTACCAGGCAACGATGAGGATACAAGTTTCAATATACCATCGGAAAAAAAGATACGCCAGGAGCCGCATAGTAAAGCCAGAGCCAAAAACGCAGATTACGAGAGTTTCAAAAGCCTCTTAAAGAAGGTCTTGACTGTGATAGTAGGTGATAATGGGGTACGAGAAGAGGAGATTAGAAGAGCAATGCGAAACAACAATAGCCAGCAAAACCATAATAGACTACGGCATCGCAACGTACAGCGAACGAACACTGAAGACACCAAAGACAGCACTCTTTCGACATTTACCGCGCCAGTTGTCGAGAAAAGTCTCAGCGCTGCTCGAACAGCGATTTCTGCATCACGAAGAACCAAGAAGAAACGCGCAAAGAGAGGTAAGAGAGCGGTTTTGCAGGAGTTGACCTACGCGGTGTTGACGATAATAGCAGTAGCGTCTGCCATGTGCTTTCTATACTTGCAACAGCGTAAGTGGTAGTGAATAAATATGTGATATAATGTGTAATATGATACGGTTTGGGCGGTTCTTGAGAATAATATTGTAGAATTGTAGCCAACGCGGGCTGCTCGCTTTTGCATTGTGCGGTTTGCTCGATGCTACCGGAAACACTATCACGCCATAAACACTAAAGGCGCTCCACGGTACGTCAAACGGCGCTCTGCGGGGAACAGGCCAGAAAAAACGGTTTAAAAAGGACAAGAGACCAAATCCTGGCCCACCCTAGCTCGTCGCCTACCTTTGAACATAGTTCAGGCAGCATATATTTTCAATCTGCAAGCCAATATTCATCATGGCACAGGGAAGACCGTTGCATTACGAGGAAAGCAATGTTGCCAGGCTCAACAGCGAAGTGAGTTCTTAATAATTATGTAACCCCGGTTTAGGGGATCCAGAAGCGGTGATTCAAGGATACTAAGGGATGCTTTCTTTTGATCCTGGCACTCGAAGATCACCGCTCAAGGTCCTATTGTGACATCATGATATTACTTTTTGCTATTATAATATACTAATAGTCCCATCTGGGAACCAGCTCTTGACAGCCTGCGCAGTAGGAAGTCTCAAAGGCCTTGTCATCGGCGTCGGCTTGTATTTCGCGATCGGCATCCCATATCCTGCCTTCAGACGAGTGAGAACGCCCTTCAAGGCCGCCTGGTTCGTGTACTGGATTGGCATGGGAACGGTCTTTGCAGGAGACAGACACGTATTGGTATATTCGGCCAAGTACAAGCAGGAAAAAGAGCAGTTGGATAGGGAGTTCTTGGAGCGGGCTGCGGACAACGGAGAGTACATTGACAGAATCTGAGAAAATGGGGTGGCTTCTAACTCCCCGGTTGGATAGGGCTACATTCATAATACATTTTTGAAATCACATTATGAACCGCTATTAGGGAACCAATTTATGGGAAAACAAACGTTACTGAAACCAATGTAAATACTTTCTTTAATAACTAATGACTATATACCTTCATCTCACCTATGACAAGTTTAGTTCAAAAACTAAACTTGGACTTGACGAACGATTTCATAATCGAGTTCTTTGTACCTTCGACAGTCTCATTCATCGATTCACTCATGGCACCGCCAGCATCATTGAATTTAGTTTCAAGATCGGCAAACGTGTTATTGAACGATTTTTGGATGTTTCCCATGTTGAAGCCCCAGCCTCCATTGCTTGCTGTTTTCGCGGTACCAGTTCTCCGTACTGGTGCCGGCGTGCTGGATGAAGAGCTTTCGTAACTACCATATGGGTCATTAGTATTAAGGACATTATCCACAGAAGGATTTGCAGCACCATAAGTAAAAACAGACGCACTTTGCGACTTGCTTGCGAGATCGCTTTCCTTAGGGTACTTTGACTTTGGCCTTTTCTCGCCGTGAAATAGTAGTTCTAAATCCTTTATAGTCGTGATTTTGGAACCTCTAGCCCATTGCAACGAGTTGAAAACTGGTCTAGTGGGGATCTGGCACTCAAGATTGAATAGCAAATCATTGTCATATCGGTTCTTTTTCAAACCGAATTTTGTGATGTGGGTCAAAACACCTTCATGCTCATCTTTTCTTATAACAATATCACCATTCAACAATACCGTGCTTTGACTGGCAATGTTTCTGTTGAGTGGATATGGAAGTCTCATGGTGCTGATTTCGTTAAGACTTGGAAGTGCAAGAATCTTCACTAAGCTATTTGCGAAAACAACCGTAAGGACCGAGGCTTCCATTGCTGCATCGGGGTTAACTGAGTGGACCCTGCTAACATCGGCAGATATGATTTCAGCATCAGAAAAGTTAACATGTCCGGATTTGTGTGTTGGTGACTTGAACAATCTAACTCCGTTTGAAGATACTGTGAGTATGAGACCTTTGATAAGCACGCCTGAACCTAATTGCGTCAATTCTTTAGTTTTGGCAACAGCGGGTTCTCCAGTTTCCGCGTTCAAAGGGATGATATTTCTGATTTTGCTATTATCAACATCCTCACTGCCGAGAAAATTGATCTGAAATCTAGATCTAGAGTTTGGAGAAGCGCCTGGAAAAATTTGGAAGGTGATCAAACTTCCCACTGAGGTACCCAAGAATAACAAAATGGACGAATATTTGGCATCATCAGACCCTTTCATTATACCAAATTCAATGGAAGTTACGTAAGATAAGCTGCCAGTACTTTTGCGCTTACTAGTATACTTGTTCACATTATCTAAGAAGATAATGTCAGAAACTCTTTCATCAATAACAACAAACTGGCCGTCATTATATGCGATAGCAGCAAATTCAATGTGGGAATTTTTGAGAGCTGTAATCTGCAATCTTGTGGCATTGTCGCGTACTGGTGGTCTGATAGCAATCATTGGTAAAAAGCCCTTCTGAACATAAGCAGGAATGTTTTTTTCAACATTAAAAACTAATCCACCGCCATTTCTCATGCTCAAGCTGCTTATCTTTGCAGTCAAACTGAAATCCTGGTCGTAGTCCTCCTGCGAAATGTTTGGATTATAAGACGGGTTTGAGCCAAACTTGTAAATAATCGCTTGTCCATCATAGTTACCTATTATTAGGTCAGTGGTGTGACCAGAGAACGATACTTTGCTGATCGGTGATGGGCTAGAAGAGTTCAAGCCAAAAGATGTGTCAATTTCCATAACCGTGGTTTCATCCAACTCAGAGTGCGAAGCATCCCATAATTTCACAGATCCGTCAGAATGACCCGTAATAAATAAGCTTCTTCCTTCACTGAACACTCTAGCAGGAGCTGGAGCTGCGGCGCCGCCTTTGAGAATAGTCTCATCGTAGAAACTAGGCTTTACAGCATTTTTTAATTTTCTTTTTCTTGCTGAACTGACAGCGTCCAAGATACCAATCCACTGAGTTCTAGGGGCAGTACTGGCAGCCAAACAAGTGAGTTTAGGATGGACCCATGACAATGATGGTGGCAATATTGAAGCGTTATAAACCAACTTGCCGATTGGGTATCTAAGAACCTCTATCACACCATTTTGCAACAAAACTAGGACAACATTTGGATCGTGATTTCCAGCAAAAAATGGAGATGCTACTGGAAGCGGTAAAAATCTTCTTATTGAGCTTGACAGAGTTATTGGAAATACCTTCAAGTTCTTTGGAATGGAATAAAACTGGGACATTTTCTCGTAGGAAGTAATCGAGTATTTTGGTGTTGTTTCAAATTCGATCTTTGTGAGGTTGAGATTTTGTTCAAGCTGAGAATCGTTATCTTTTATAGAGTCACCTCCAGCAATTAACAAAGAGGTGTTTTCTGGATTACTCTCGCAAATCCATTCTATTTGAGTGATCCTATTGTATCTCAATGGTCGGATACTGCGAGGATTATGGAACAATTGGGATTGTGGTCTGTCAACATCAGTATCAAATATCGTTCTTGCTTGGATCAAGGTACCATTGTTTGTGTCCCAAAACACTAAACTGCCATCAGCGTGGCATGTCAAAATATTCAATCCATTCGGATGAAACACCGCTTTCAAAATATCAGGTTTGCGTGTAGCCTCCACGTTGGTGAGATCACCACCTGGAGCGCCTGGAGGAACTTCATATATAAATTCCCGCTTAACTTTTCCTTCGGCAAGAGAATACAATACCGCAACCTTTGCGTACGCTACTAATATTGTGCCAATATCTCTAGGGTGAATCTGTAGAGACTTGACTGAGTTATCTATTCTCTGCGGAACCATTCCAGGGCTCTGATACTTGTTAACTTGCCATGATTTTCTGATAACTTGAGATTTTTGAAGACTTGGGATCTTGTGTCTAGATATGTGTCCCGTCACAACGTCATAAATCATGATAGAGCCATTGTCAAGGCCGATGAACATCCAATCCAAGCTAGCATCTGTCTCAACGCAGGTGATCTTGCCTGGGATTGGATAGTCTGTTAACAATCTCTTGGATTCGAGAGAGAAAACGGATAATGTAGATGAAGCACTAATGGCCACCAAGAACACATTCTTGACAAATTTCAAGTAGAAAATAGGTTCTGGCGCGTTTGTCTTGATTACAATTTCAACGTGTTTCTGTCCCATGACATGTATCTCGCCCCTATCATTGGCTAACGCTAACAAAGATTGAACAGGGTCAAAGGCCATCGAAAGTACCCTGCCACCAATACCATAGTGGCAAACCTAAGAATAATGTCAGTATTATGGAAAAAATTCATTTTGGCAGACTAACTCATACCTTTTTAATAAGTTTGTTGTACACAATGAAGTACTTACATCACTGAGCTGGAACTCTTCCGCAATGAGGCCTCGTGAGAAGTCATTGAGAGTTGCCGACTTAATGGTATTGGAGATATTCTTAAACTTGTTTTTCGGCTTATACATTGTAATCAATTACTAAGAAAAGTGACACCGCAAAAGGATTCTAAATGAGGCGGTTTGCAAATGTGTAAAGCTAAACACTGAGTCTCTTGTCGTCCCGTTTGAAGGTTGAGATGCTAAGTATACAGCTTTTCTGACTTCCAGCGCAGCGGTTCTCCCGATGGCATCATCGCAAGATGCTATACGGCCTACACCCCAACCGCTCTATCACATGATTGAAACCACTTAATTTTTTTTATTTTTGCTTTATTTTTTTGTTTACGTTTTGCATGTTTTTGTTTATATTTTGGTATCGCGATAATTATTGAGGTCTTCGCTACCATTGACCTCGAAACTACAGCTTGATCTACGTCACCATCACCACCAGAACCCACATCACTAAAATTTCAAAAGCATAATATGTCCAGAGCTATGTCGGCTTACGGAAGGGGTTCAGGATCTTCGTCTCTTACTCGCCGGAACCAGCATTCTGCTGACTTCTTCCCGCTACTATCGTTCAAGGAGATTGCCCTATGTCTTCAAAACTGCAACATCAATGTCAACGAAGAAAATCTTTCCAAACCTACCTCCCAGTTCACGCAGCACTTGTTCATTGATTTGTTGCCTCCTGAGTTTCTTTCAACAACCTTGAATAAGAAATTAGAAAAGTTCCAGAAGAAGAACCAGCTGCTTGATAACAATGATTACTTTAGCGAAATATCTCTATCTCTTCCAATCATAGCGCTACAAAGGGAATTATATGATTTTATGCGTATCTGCGGTATACCAGACTTTAACTTTTTGGATATCTATAAGCCCGACTCTTACAGGCTATGTCGAATTTTGAGTGCGGTGGTTAACTTTGCGAGATTCAAGTATGAGCGTTCTAATGACTACCAAAAATTGATTGAGATTAGCGAGGAGCACCTTGTAAAGAGAAACCAACTCATTGACGAAAATACCAACCTTATGAGCGAAATTGAGATATTGGAAAGCAAATATGATAATGCTCAGGAAAAGATTGCGGAGATCAATGAGTACCACTCGAAGATTCAGAAAGACTTGAAGGAGTTAAAATCCGTGCAAGATAAATTGTCACAAGAGCATTTAAACTATAAAACGCAAAGAAATGAACTCATAAATAGAATCCAACAGGAAAACGAAAACATTATCAACCATACCCAGGAGAACGAGTCTGTCAAGTCTTTGATTTCCCAAATAGACTTGAAGAATCCTGAGAATACAAAGAATGAAATCAACAACCTCAAATCAGATTTTACCGATTTGAAAATTCAGCTCACAAATCTTAACGAAAAAAAGAGAAAAATACAAATTACCTTGGATTCCATAGCGTATATAGAAAATGATCTCAAAATACTTATAAATTTGATCAATGGAATCAAGAATGACTTAAAGATGTCAAAAGAGCAGCAGTCCAAACTTGTTGCGTACAGTGAGGTCAAAGATTTTAAGAGTAATGAGTTGCTCAATTTACAGCGAAAAATTCAACAAATTCAGCAACAAGTAGACAATGTCAATAACAAGATCAGTAGGCATTCTAAGCAGAGGCAAGAAAAGGTTGAGGAACACACAAGCAAGATGAAACAGTTACACGAAAATTACGCTGAAATAATGGCAGAAAAGAAAATCAAAGACAGGGAGCTTAATGCTAAAAGATTGAAGTTGGATGGGTTAGATGCCAAAATTAAGGCTTTGATAAACGCATATGACGAAGAGATTAACGACACGCGTTATCAGATCAAACTCATATGGCAGCACATTGAAATTTATATCAAAAAGATGAACGGTGAATTGAATCAAAGCGTGTTTGAGTGAAAAATGACGTCAGCCTGCTTTTTGTTGTTTTTAGTAATTATTGTCAGTTTATGTTTTTAACAGGGAATTAGCTGCCCAATTGTTTTGTTTATGCTTTTTATAGATCTGGTTTTCGCTTTTGGTTTTTATTTAGTTTTTTGGTTGTTTTGTTTTGTTTTGTTTTGTTTTGTTTTGTTTTGTTTTGTTTTTCTTGACTTTCTGAATGCTTCGAGTGTAGTTCATTTTATTATTGTTTTACTAATATGTATTATTTACTCTAATTGAGATGATTTTGCACTTATGATATGCCTTGTAGTCAAAATTACGTAAAATAAGGGACTTTCACCCATGTGGTCGTGAAAGTAGTGTTGAAACTATGCATTAAATAAGAGATTTCATGATAAAACGGGAACAAGTATATAACAGAAAAAACGCAGAAAAAGTAAACGAAAAAGTACAATGAATTAAAAAGAAATAAAAACAAAAAAACAAAATGGCATGAAGAGGGTAAACCAAAATAATAAAGTGATAAAAAACAAGCGAAAAATTTATGTTGAAAAACGCAAAGAAAATGTATAAGCAAAACCGATAACAAGAGCAGGAAGAAAGAAGAGATCAATCCGAAAACAAAGGGCGCTGTGATCAAGCAGTGATGTAATTTACTTAACGTCTACCCAATAAGCCCAAGAACTCTTCTCTAGTCTTCTGCTGATTTCTAAAGCAGCCAAGCATGCAACTGGTGACGGTTGAACTGCCAGTCTTCTGGATACCTCTGCTGACCATGCACATGTGGGTGCACTCAATAACGACAGCGACGCCCATCGGTTTCAAGATCTCGCTGAGACACATAGCGATTTGCTTGGTTAATCTCTCCTGCACTTGCAATCTTCTGCAGTACATCTCCGCCAACCGGGCGAGCTTCGAGAGGCCCAAGACCTTCTTGTTTGGAATGTATCCGATGTGGCATTTTCCGAAGAATGGCACGAGGTGATGCTCGCAGAGCGAGTAGATCTCAATGTCGCGCACAATTACCATTTCGTCGTGGTCCTCTTCGAACACGGCGCGCTTGATAACGTCCCGGATGTTGTCCTGATAGCCCTTGGTGAAGTAGAGCATGGCGCGAGCGTACCGCTCGGGGGTTTCGTACAAGCCCTCACGGTCCACGTTCTCGCCGAGCTCCGTCAAGATGGTCTTCATTGCGTCCGCAATTCGAAGCTCGCGCTCCTTGTTCTCCTTTTCAGACTCGTCGATGCGTTGTCTGGCGCCGAGGGAGGGCCATGACAAACCATCGCTGTCGACCGGTGGGTTCAAAGTATACGGCGAGGCTGGTCTGGTGGCGAGTGGAGACTGCAAGTTGGCACGGTCGACCTCGCTATGATTTGCGGCTTGCAAGGAAGAGCCACTGCTTGAGCTGTGGAGCAACGGATGCTGCTGATGGTGGACGTGATGGTGGCCACCGTTTATCGATGCCAATGCAGATGTAGCATAACCGGCGCCAAAAGGGATGTTGTCGACAATCTTGTGGTTCTCAGAAACAACTTCGTGAGGTTCTGAGATCCTGACATTTTTGGTGCCGCTAGCAATGCTGTCAATGACCCCGTCGGAGGCTTGTTGATGTTGGTTCTTTTCGTTATTACTCATTTTTTTTTGCCGAGAATTATGCAGGAAGCTTTGAAAGGTGCTTCCGAAGTGGATAAGAGAGAGGAGAATGTAAACAACCAGGAATGAGGAGCATATAACTAACAGCTGCTGCAGATGTAGATACTCTTGCGTAAGTAGCGGGTAGAAAGGGTACAGAGCAAGAAGACACCTCGTCAATGCTGAAATGTAAGATTGGGCCAACAGATGAGTTCGAGCATCCGACATGAAATTTTTTGAAGCATGACATTTTCCTTTTTTTTTTTTTTTCTTTTCCTAATGTAAATCCGAGAAGAAAAAATTTCTTGGGCTGCAGATTTGTGAGATGCCATGTATGAAAATGTGATAATATGCATGCATATAACAAGTAAGTGCTCTTCCCTGCATGAGCGTTGAGAGATATAAAGTAGCATGTGACATATATAACGCATGTGATGCTCCCAATAAAATCTCAATTCGAAGAATGCTTCTTTACCAGTGATGCGGCGCTCGGGGACTGAAAAGCTGGCCCCAGGACGGTATTGACCCAGTCTACGTACATAACTGCGGGCCGAGGTGCTAAACGGTGCCGTTTTGTCAGCATGCATAGTTGGATTCGAAGTCGCCAGTTGGTGCAATAAATGATGATGAGGAACTTAGTCTATCTCGAGATTTTAATTTTTCTCAATTCAATATATAGTTTTAATTTATTCTATTTGTATTCGAAAATCTTTACTTTGTAACTAATTCTGTTTTCACTAGAGCAAAGATTTAAAAGAAGAGAAAAGAAATAAAACCACTTGAAGTTAGTCTTTTCAAAGCCGCTCCTAGGTAGCCTAACTTTCTCAAACAGTGATGATTGGCAGAAGAGTCAGCCATAAGAACATTAAATGACATTATTTGTTAATTCTACACTTTTTGGGCTCTCTATCTCTCCTTCTGCACAACCAGAGAAGAGTTTGGCAGACACATCAGCAAGCTCATCCTTGTCTTGAATAACGCAAATCCGTGAAACATCTTTTTTTTGCCGACAACATGTTTCTTTCCCCTCTCTTTTTCAAAAAGCCTCCTTCCTATTTCTATCTCTCATGCTTTCGAACCATAATTGAGATAAGATGGCCTGCAGTACATTGGTATCTTTGGCATCTGCGCCGAGAGGCACGTAAATACGAAGGAATAACTTAAAGAATTCATTGGAAACAAAAGCAAGGCATCGCCAGAACCGCCACCGTTCATTTATCAGTATCAAGAAAAAGCATCCTGAAAGAAAAGTCCGCCTGATATCTATTCGATGTTCCAGGCATATGTTACGCTTATATTAATTTTGTGATAGCTAGATGGCCGATTTACTTTATGCTATAAAGATAAAAGCTACAGCAACCACAAAGAATTACTGCTGTAAAGCAAAAAAATGACAGCTCCTCAACTGCGGTATAATAGGCAACCGGTTTTTGAGGTTCGGTACGACTTAAAGCTTTTTCAATCCTAAGCAACAACGAGTATAAGTTTATGTATTTGTCATCAACTTTATATAATGTTCATGAATAGTGCCTTTTTTTCTAATTTTCTCCTTTGGAAACAAACTGGGTACGCTAAAATAAAAATAAAACACAAGACAAGAAAAGATAAGGTAGAACGGAGTAGACACATACCGTAAAATAAAAACGCAGACTAAAACAGGGAAGGCACAATAAAAAATGAAAAAAAAAAGAGACAAAAAAGCTGAGCATAAGAGAGGACAAAACGAACAGAAAACAGGAACAAGAAAACAGAAGTGGGAACGGGAAAAAGATATAAGAAAAACAAGAAATAAATATATAGGATAAACATGAGGCGCCAAATATGAGAAGGCAAATAGGTAAATTAATAGTAACCTGTATCTATGTATATGTTTGAAAGTTAGATAAACGAAAAGTAAATATAGAAACAAAAGTGACAATGTTTGGAGATTTGAAAAGGAATAGTTTTTTCCTTTTTTTCCTTTTAAAAACAAATGGTGTCGACTCTTTCAATGTTGGAAAAGCAATTCGTGTCAAGCACTCTCCAAATCTGCTTGATTCTCTTGATGGAAAATGTCGCAGCAAGCATAGTTTGGCCCACCATTATGTTCAACGGCTTCAAGATCTGATCACGCAAGTCACCCTTTGCCGGGGTACAGCAGGCCAAGAAGAAACACGGCCAGTGGATGGAGATGGCACACTGACTCAAGTATGGCATCTTGTTGAAGTAGCTGATGAAGTCGACAATGCCCTGCTGGATCTCCGGGGACAGAATCTTGTAGCCCATGAGGTTCGAGAGCACATAACACTCGATGCCGATGCTGTAGCACTTGGCGGCGATGCGCATGGTCTCGGCCAAGTTGCGGTCGTTACAGGTGGAGAACTCAAACTTGTCGTTCTTGTGGGCCTGGATGATGGACAAAAGCTTTTGTCCGAGATAAAAGGACTCCATGGTGGGAGGGGCGCTAAGCAAGAGCCCGTTCAATTCGGTCAAATCAATGTCATAGTTGATTCTGAGGGACATGATGTGCAACACCACTTCGTTCATGACTTCGACCAAGCTCTGGGGATAGAATCTTATAGTGTTGAAGCCGCCGGTAACCAAAGGATTTTCGCTTTCGTACAGCAAGTGGCCAAATAATAACTGTCTGGCATCGACGACGTCCTGAGGGGTTTCGCACGGAAGAGAACCACCGTTGATGGAAGATACCCACGCCAAGGATTCGGCAGCGCTGAACCAGCACTCACAAAAGTGGAACAACTTGATGGCGGCCTCGAGCTCGACTGATTTTTTTTCAATGGCATGTATGTCCTTCATGTCCCAGGTCCAGTTAATTTTTTTCAATATGCCGAGGGCACCTTTCAAATGGAATCTCCAGACGGGACTGTCGGTGCCTGATCTTTCCGAGTATAACAATAACACCGTGAACAAGAGACAGGTCATGAGGACGAACGAGTTGCTGCTGTCGATATACTCTTTCAAGATCGAGATGGTGTAGTCCATGTATCTCTCCTTGACAACGTACCAGTAGTAAATGTTCGTCTGCAAGTAGATGCCGTTGGTGGTGGCGGCGGTGATGCTAGTGAAGATGATATTGTGGTTGGCGGCGTCGGTCTTGGATAAGATTTTGAGCCAGTCAATGAGATCATTATTGCGGAAGTCGTCGTCGACAAACAAGTGGTTGGAAAGGGCTTTGCCGCAGATAAAGAGTCTCCAGATCAAGTTCTGGACCTCGGGATCTTCGGGGGTTAAGTGTCGAGCATCAATGATTGGCTGGACCTTGGAAAAGTAGTCTAACATGACGCCCACATTGTGGCTAGTATAGAAGTTAAAGGTGATTTCCGGCAAATGCTGCTCTCTAAGCGGCACGATGGCGCTGGAGTCGGCGTTACCAGACACCGTAGGGTCAAAGACGCTGGTTTCGGCAAACAAGTCGTCGGTATTCAACATGCTGGCAAATATATCATTGTCGAGGTCTTCGAGCTTGACGGTTCCCAAAGTTTGGTCGACGTTGGTGACAGAGTTGGCGTCCGCTGGCAGAGAAATGTGGATATTATTTTCGATGGCAGTGTTTGGAATGGCGCTCGGGCTGAGCATCTGCGGTTGGCCGTTATTCTGCTGGTCCCGCTGGCCTGGGAGCGACAGTATTTGGTGCTGTTGGTGCTGGTATTGTTGAGAAGGTAGCTGTGGCTGTGATGAGACAGGCTGCTGGTACTGTTGAGATGAGACAGGCTGCTGATACTGTTGAGATTGATGTTGAGGCTGTTGGAGTTGTGTGTGTGGATGTCTTTGCTGCTTGCCATCACCAATAGATAGTTTCTGGGAAAAAGAGCTTTCGATGTTCTGGTTTGCCTTGAGCAGCTCGTACTTTCTGGAAATCTGTGCCGCCTTGGAGTTTATCTGGGACTCCGTGGTGCTTGGGGAGGTGGTGGTGGAGACGGCGGCGGAGGACGACGAGGATGTCTCGTCGTCAAACTTTTCCGCGACAAACTTGAACTCGCTCGGCAACGTAATCTGCAAGATTCTCTTATCCTCGGCCTTGAGCTTATAGGCAGGCTGACTCTGGGAGCTGTCCTTGGTGACTTTGGCGGCGTTGCTGCCCTTGGCGTTCTTCTTCTTCTTCTTGGACAGGTGCGGGTTGTAGATGACAAAGGGGAACTCATAGACACAGGTGGTCTTCTTGCGCTCGCAGGCGCCGCAGGTGGGTTGCTTCTCGTCGCACTTGATCTTCATCTTCTTGCAACGAGTGCAGCCGTTGTGGGAGTAGGTGGAGGTACTCCGGATAGAGGACATTTTTGCTGGATTACGAGGCGTGGGCGCTGAGCGCTAGTGGAATATTGAGTATTGTGGCTGAGAGAGTGGCTGGTGCCGGTCAACTCATCAAATAGTCCTTGGCTCAAATGGTCTTCAGTTTAAATACTTTTCAGTTCAAACAGTCCTCAGTTCAGATGCGTCTTTGGGTATTGTGGTCACTATTGTCGGGAGCTGTGCTTTTTTATTTGTATATTTTGGTATTGACTTATGTGCTTTGGTGATACAGGATGATTTTAATGGAAAAAATATTGTGAAAAGAAAAATTAGGAGGCGCCACCTTTATACAGAGTGGGAGGAACCGTGTGGACGCGGTTGGCACTGGCGGGCTAGATTGGGGACTGCTGGCGGCGATGCTGAACAGAAGGGCTGGAGTAAGGAAAGACGAAAGGAAGAGCTGTCAAAGCGAGACACAGAAGATAGGGACGGCGTGTGTGTCTATCTGATGGATACTGGCAAAAAGCGAAAGACAGCACCTTCCGCCGAAAGCGCGAGTGGAAGGAGCGCTACCCGGAGGAAGGAAGGAGGAACCAGAGCGGCGCAAACGAGGGTGTGAGGGCTGGGAGGGGGTGTTGACGGAGAGCATGGGCTATACTAGTTCAGCTAGCTAGCTGGCTGGACAACTTCTTGCTGGGGCTTTAGGTGGCCCGCTGCAAACAGGCGCGTGCGCTGGGAAAGCGCGGACCAATCGCAGGCCCCTGCCCAGCGAGACAGAAAATTTTTTGGACGGCGCGCGCTAGTTAAGTTAATAGCTAGCGTGGGCGATCATCGGCGGCGCCGGGAACTGCCGAAAGAGGTGCCCCCGGCCAAAGCCGGGGGCACCGGTCTGCCAAGGGTGGCATCAGTTCCCCAAGCTCTGCGGGACAACATGGCGCGATGCTTGTCCGAGTCTGTTTCAAACCAGCAGGTGCCATCCTGTGTGTAAATGCCTGCCTCTGCAAGATGGTTAAACCATGCCGCTTTCCGATGCAGGCGCCCGCAGACTGTATTGCAGTATTGTAGCGATAGCGTCTAGCTTTTCAGAACATAAGCTTTTCAAAAGACACTTTCAGAAGACACTTTCAGAATGCAAGCTTGTTGTCGTCCTTCCAACGCTGCCACTAAGCTTAAGCGCCCATAAAAGCATTTTGCCCAGCATTTCGGCCAGCACATGGCCCACTGCGGCCAGCCAAGGGGAAGGCTCCCCCAAGCGGGTGGCCAATCGCCGGATGCTCTCTTTTTGCCTTTGTATCCTGGCTCTGCTTGTCTGGAGGAGCGCTCTGTCCGGAGGAGCAACAATAGCAGCGGCATTCCGTACAGCGTTTCGCACAGCGGGGCCTTGCCGTCGTCCGTCGTATTTTCTGGATGTCCAAGGTACTCAGTGTGGAAAGTACGTCTTTACGTCCGCAGGGAAGACGAGAATTAGTGTGTAGAGGACGTTTGTCTGACAGCCTGTCGTAAAAGTATCGGGTTTTTTACTATTCGCGGCCTGCGCACTCTCTGGGGCTGCGTAAGTCCACACAGAAAAGCATCATCAAACACAAAGCATGTAGGCATCCATGACAGGCACCCTGTCGTGGATCTTTGTGAGCTTTGAAGGCGTGTCAGAGCAGCCTCGTGAGGACTGGTCTCCAGCGCTCTGGTCCCGCTTGGTGGGATCGCAATAGGCAGTGTCCAGGAAACCAGGAAAAGCTTGGGAGACTGTCCTAGGAGGACACCTCAGCTACGGCCTGTCGTAGACATACTCAGCTACTCTTTCTCTGCTTCTCGCTTTCTGTCTTTCAGTTTCCTTCTTTGTCTTTCAGTTTCCTTCTCTCCGTCTTTGTCTCCTTCTCTCTGTCTCCGTCTTCCTCAAAAGACATGCTCCAGAATAAGCTTCCAGGAAAATCCCTTGGGCTGCCGCATTTGAAACTACGGCAGCACCGTGCAGCGAGTGTTCCCCGTCCGCTTTTTTCTGCTCTTTCTTTTGCTGCGGCCTGGAATCCTCTTAAATTGCACATCTGCTCGTCTTTTTGACCTTCCATCTGCTCTGCCAGCCGTAGACATTGCCCATATTCCTTCTCTTCAAAAGCCCCTGTTGTTCGCCTGTTTTGTTCCCGTTGCTGTGTGCTGCCCTGCTATTTGCCCTTCGCCAACATGAGAAACTTTTTGGCGCTCCGCGAAAACAACGATGTCACCAACCTCTTGAATCACGACATCGCCCCCATGCCGCTCTCCCGCCGCATCTGGGGCTACTGGGCGTTTATCTCCTTCTTCTCCATGGGCAACATCTCTGTCTCCACCTGGTCCGCCGCCTCGTCCCTCTTGTCCCTCGGCCTCAACGTCAACGAGACCATGGGCTGCGTCGTTGTCGGAAACCTTTTCATTTGCGTCGCCTACTACTTTGCAGGCGCCCCCGGCTATGACTACCACATTGGTTACACCGTCCTCCAGAGGGTTCTCTTTGGCATCCGCGGCAGTCTTTTGGGCGTTCTTATCAGAATTGTCTTGAGTATCGTCTGGTACGGCTCCTTTGCCTGGATGAGCGGTCTCTTGTTGGGCAACATCTTCTCCTCCTGGTCCAAAAACTACCTTAACTTGCAAAACAACTTCCCCGAGAGCGTCAACATGACCAGAAAGGACCTCATCAGCTTCGTGCTCTTCCAGCTCATTCAGCTCCCCTTCTTCTACTTCCGCCCCGAGAGACTCCATCCTTTGGTCCACATTGGCTGCATTTGCAGCTTCTTCTCCATGCTCGGCTTGGTCATCTGGGCCGTCTCCTCTAACGGCGGCAGCAACGGCCCTTTGATGTCCACTGTTCCTGTGGAATTGTCGTCCTCCGCCCACGGCTGGGCCTGGATCTCCGGCATCACCTCCTGGTTCGGCAGCATCTTAACCTCCATCTGCAACGTCGCCGACTACACCAGATTCTCCGAAAAGAGACACAGTTCCTGGCCTGGCATGTTCGTCGGCAACATGATCATCGGCACTATCATCCCCCTCATGGGCCTCGTCACCGTCTCCGCCTTGAAGGACAAATACGGCGAGGAGTACTGGAACCCTCCCCAGATCATGGACCTCATCTTACGCGAGCACTACACCGCCAAGGCCAGAGCCGCCGTCTTCTTCTGCGCCTTGGGCATCCTCTTGTCCCAACTCTCCGTCAACGTTGTCGGCAATGGTATCGCCGGTGGCTCCGACATGGCCGGCATCCTTCCGAAGTACATCAATATCAGAAGAGGCGCTATCATCACCGCCTTGCTCAGTTGGGTCGTCTGTCCATGGTTGTTCTACAACTCCTCCTCCACCTTCCTCACCGTCATGTCCGCTTTTTCCGTCTTCTTGTCCCCGCTCGTTGGCATCACCATCTGCGAGCACTGGATTAAGAGAAAGAGAAGCATCAAGCTCTCGGACTTGTACACCATGAGCTCTTCCGGCAACTACTACTACACCAAGGGTGTCTACTGGCAGAACATGGTCATCTGGGCCATTGGCTTCACTCCGGGCATCCCCGGCTTGGTCCACACCGCCAACCCGAGCTCCAAGGCCAACACCGGCATCATGAACTACTTTTCCGGCAGCTCCTTGTTCGGCTTCTCCATCGCATTTTTCTTGTGCTGGCTTAGCGGCTTTGTGTTCCCAGAGACTGTTCACCAGGATAAAGACGAAGTTGATCAGTTTGAAACCTTTACCGAGGATGAGGCCTACAAGAATGGGATGACTCCCTACAGTTTGACCTCCAAGGAGTACTAATCTTTCTTGTCGGTCTTCCTCACCTTCGTTCTCGCTTATTTGTTTGCTTATTTGTTTGTTTATTTGATTACTTATTTGTTTGCTTATTTGTTTGCTCATTTGTTTGCTCATTTGTTTGCTTGCTTGTTTTTATCTTACCGTTGTTCCTTTTTGTTTCCTTCTTTTTACCCACGTTATAGAAAAGACCTTCTGCTATGTACGTGCTTTAATAATCGATAGTTTTCTTTCTTGCCTCTATAGTTTGTCGTCTTTAGTTTGCTGTCTTTTTCTTTTCTTAGTTCTTCTGTCCCTACTTTTGTCTACACTCTTGCTTTAACCTAAACTAGATTTCAACTTTTTTACTAGACCATGTTCGATAATTACTGTTCGTACTACAATAAATATCTTATCCACGCATTTTAAGCTGTGGTAGCGCCGACACTGGCACTGCTACCTCGTGCAACACCACATAAGCATCTTCATATACCTATATTGCCAAAATACTGAAATTATTTGCTTCTTCAAGCGAATTTATTCCAATAGCCCACTGAACAGTATACATAGTACAATTAAATGAAGCGCGCGCAACTGTTTTGATTTTGGTTACGAGCCCACAAGCACAATCTGCCGACTCCAAAAATTGGTGCTTATTCTTCAAAGATTTCAAGCTAGTTTGTTCCATTGTAAAGAGCCTGGAAATGCCTGGTTAGACGTAATCACTTCAAGTTGGCCCTTTTTTGGCCCCACAAAGCTGACAGCTTCTTGATTAATCACATACTTTCTCATTTTTCCTGTGGCGTGGGGCGTTATCTAGCAAAACTACATTTTCACAGCCATCAAGAGATCTTTTTCTCTCTTTCTGTCTTATTTAAGCGCCAACAGAATACATCGCAATTAAAAAGCTGACAGAACACGTTAAAAATGGCAGATAGCGATACTATTGACCTTCAAGACGTTGATGCTTCCGCAGACAATAACGGTGCCTCGCCCGCCAACGGCACCAACAGCGTCAAACCTGACACTGCCAAAAAGAAGAACCCGCTCGCCGGCAAGAAGGTCAGCCAGGAGATCCTCCTAAAGAGAAAGCTCGGCAGAATAAAGGCCGCGGAGAACATGGCAAAGAAGATCAAAAACTCTGGGATTGAGAAAGTCGAGAATCATCTCCTCAACTCCACTGTTCGCGGCGTGCCACTCATCAACCAGAAAAACTACTACACAGACTATTTGAAGAAGGACGACCAGATCATGTTCCTTAGGAAGAGAAAGGAGTTGTTCGGCATCAAGAAGGGAAGAAGAGTTAATGCGGACAAGCTGAAGGATAAAGGACTTAGGGTGCCGGGCGCCGGCGGTGCCGGGACTGGCACCAAGAGCGGTACCCCGATGGACTTGGACGATGAGGATGAAGACGACAACGACGATGATGAGGCTCTTGGTGGTACTCCGGCGGTTGAAGGAGGCGATGGCGCCGATGCCCAAAGCTTGGATGCGGAGAGACGGGCTAAGTCATTAGAGACGATCGCCATCCATCCAGGTTCCAGAAACATTAGAATCGGGTTTGTGAACAACGCCTACCCTAAGACTTTTGCCAACGTCATTGCCGTGCCTAACCGCGATCCGCAGTACGAGAGCAAATTGGGCGTGTCTCCACAACGGTCAGAACGGCTCGAACAGGTATCGGAGGACAAAAATGCCTTCGGTGAGGGCTTCAGCCGCGCAAAGAAGACTGTTCAAAAAGATTTCAAGGAGAGAATGAGATACTATAAGCGCAGAATATTGCCAAACTCCAGCGAATCCGTGAAAAACTTCAACAAGAAGGTCCAGCCAGAAGTGTTATTAGACTTGAATGATCCCCACAAGATTGACTGGCTCAAGAACAATGACCCGTCTCTCAAGAATAAAAAGTACATTGTCGGCGACAAGGCGCTCAAATTGGAGAATCAGTCCAAATTCAAATTGAGGTATCCGATAAAAAGCGGCAGGTTTAATGAAGATCCTGAGGACTATAGATCACGTGCTGAGGTGATTGGTGATATTGAATTGATCTTGACTGAGTTGTTACGCCAAGAATTTGCCATCCCTTCCAAGGACTTTAAAGATTTCAACGTGGTCTTGATCATACCCGATCTTTACGACAAGACTTATGTAGAAAATTGGATCTCATTGATCATCGAGATCATGAGCTTCAATGCGATTTCCGTGGTACAGGAATCAGTGGCGGCTACCTTTGGTGCTGGAGTGAGTCAAGCATGTGTTATCGACATTGGTGCCCAAAGCACTTCTATCTCGTGCATTGATGAAGGTATGATCATCAACGATTCAAGAGTACAATTGGACTATGGTGGCGACGATATCACCAAGGTGTTCAGTAAATTGCTTTTGCAGTCTGGCTTTCCTTATGATTCGTTTAACTTAAATAGAACTGCAGATTGGCAATTGATAACTGACTTAAAAGAAAAGTTTTCCACTTTCCAAGATGCGAACATTGCGGTCCAGTTATACGATTTTGTTAAGAGAGTGCCAAATGAGCGGACTGAAAAATACCAGTTCAAAACTTTTGATGAAGTAATGTTGTCGCCAATGGGATTGTTTTATCCCGAAATTTTCCAAATAGATGAAGAAGATAACTCTCCTTTCAACAAAGTCCGGGCCAAGAAGTATGCCAACTTGTTATTTTCCAAATCTATTGATGCTTATACCGGCAAGGCAAGCAACCCCACCTCATTGTCCCAGAAGAACTGCTTATCAGAAGCACTCTTTACTGATCAGTCAGACGAAGAAATTATAAAAGCGCTCATCTTGTCTAAGCCCGAGAACTTGAATCCAAACAACTTGAATTTGACGAAAAATAAGCTCTCAAGCGAGGAAGAAAACAAGGTCTCCAAGTGCAAATTGGATCTCGCCATCATTGAGTCCATCACCAATGCTTGCAAGAATGACTTGAATAATTGCAAGAAATTCTACGAAAACTTGTTGATTGTCGGAGGCGTCGCCAAAACTCCGTCGTTAGATTTGATCTTGTCTGACAGAATCAACATCTGGAGACCGAGAATTTTGTCCATCACCAATAGTTTTGAAATCTTGCGAAAGATCAACGAAGAGTTTGTCGCCAAGAGGCAGGCTTTGTTACAGGAAAGAAAGACAAGCAATCCAAACAGCAGCGCTTCGGTCGCCCAGGAGAACGGAGGAAGCAATGAGGATGAAGAGTTGGATGAAGAAAGTCTCAAGTTGCTCGATTCTGTAATCACCAAGCAGTTGTCGAGGCTTGCTGACGCCTCCGCTCAAATAAGCAATATTGAGGTGCTCTCGCCACCAAGAGACCTCGACCCGCAGATTTTAACGTGGAAAGGCGCCTCAGTCTTTGCGAGATTGAAAATCGTGCATGAGTTGTGGATCACCAAAAATGATTGGGACTTGTTGGGCAGCAGATCACTACACTACAAGGCATTGTTTAGTTACTAACGGGGTTGAGTCAATGGGTGTAGTTTGTTGATAGATTGTTAGTTCTGAAGTATTGGGCAGACAAGTATAATGACTTTTATTATTATTATTTTGGGTAAGCTAGAATAAGTTGAACTTTTCCTTTTTTGATTGTGTAGAATAATGTACGGTTTCGCTACGAGATTATTTTTGAGAATAATTTTAATAGCTACTTGTTCTAACAACAGTTCAATTTAGATTCAAGACATTGTAAGGTTGAATGCTACAATACCGCAGAATTCGATTTATAAATTTGACGAATACGAGGTCATAAATCAAAAACATCAATTACTCAAATACCAATAGAAAACTAAAAAACAGATAGATATAAAAAAGTTAAGATAAAAAAAAGCGAATGAGTATGTTTAAAAAAGACAAATAAGAAAAATACAGAAAACTCTAACAAAAAATGGACCTTGAGATGATAGACTAGTATAAACACAAACACAAATTTGGGAACAGTATAAAAGCAACAAAATGAATAGCAGCGAGCAAAAATTGTTGCCCGATATCTAATTTCTTAAATGCATTTCCAGCTCGCTACTTTGGATTAAGTAGTGAGTACTTTTAGATTTAAGGAAAGAATCACCTCCACAATTGTGAAAGACTAAGCTGCTGCTTAGCAGTTACTGCAGAAAAAAAAGCAAAAAGTCAAGAAGAAAAGGCAACCTAATCAGCTACTAAACTAGTACAATTTTCTCTCGTTGAGGTTCGCGCTTGAACCGTTATTGGAGATGGTGCTGCTCGGATATCTGTCATCCTTGCTGTCAAATGGATTCAAATTTGACTTGGACAAGTTCAACTGGGAGCTATTTGGCGAGTTGAATCCCCCGACCACACTGAGATTGGAGCCCTGGTTATTGTGTGCCATGCTTGGCGGGTATAATGCAGATGAACCCTTGTTGGACACGTTTATCTGGTCGGTGGAGTCGTTATTGATCATGCTGTGGTTTTGGTACGCCGGTGGCGGGTACGCAGGCATGTCGGTAGTATTTATGTACTCCTCGTAGTTCTTGTAGAAGTCTGGGTCGTTCTGAAACTCTTTTTCCTCCTTCTTGTTCACCTTGTAGGCTCTGAATGCCAAGCCGCCTAAAAGGCAGGCCACGACCACCACAGGGATACAGATGGCGACTGCCATCTCGGCGCCCGATAACACGGAGGGCTTCTCGCACTGCCCATCGTTCTTACTAGTGCAGTCGTTTCTCTTGGAGAGCGCAGCGTAGACGCGGCTGAGGGTATCGGTTACGGCTGCAGACATGTTCCTTTTCTTCTTCTTTTTGCCTTGTTGCTTGTTATCGTCTTTCGATGGACCAAAATATTGAAAGGGGTGTGTACGTAATTATCGAAAGCTTCTCTGCGAGCTTCTCAAAATAAACACTAAACGAGCGGCCGATAAACTAACGAGTGACTTAAATGAATGGAATGAGACAGTGTTTATGATCCTGTTGTGCTGTTTAGTAGCTGGACGATCAGGAGAAAGAGAACGTAGCAGATCAGAGAAAAAACGAAAAGGACAAATTTTCTTAATGCAAACGCGCCTGCAAGTAAAAAAAAAAGTCAAGAGAAAAATGTCGTTTCATTTATCGGTCGGGATCTTGAAAGTGGCGGTGTTACAGCATTGCAAAACTGAAAAGTAATTGAAAAAAAAAAAAATGTAGTACTACAATTTTTAATTCTACAGAGCTGAGGCTAAAGCACATAGCACTGTATTTCTGCTTGTGAGAGCTACTGGATAGCACCAAATTTTTAAAATAGGATGCTTGCGAAATAAACAAACTAACAACTAACAGCAAACACTTTTGTAGCGCTGCTGGGAGAAGGCAGGTTCCGAGATACAGTATCCTGCGCCTGGTGCACTCCGTGGCTTTTTTTGTTTTGATATCAATTAGGATGGCCCTTGCATGTAGCGTGATTAGCGCGTCATTACACAGAGGACCGCATAACCGTACTGTGACACGATCTCTGTTACTGCCTACAGTACGAAAGCCTCGTGGTTTAAAATATGGAGATACAAAACAAAGACATAGTGACTACAAAAAACAATTCTTCTACAAAGACTCGTCAGTGGAAACAGAACAGCTTATGAGGGGTGGTTGTGCAAATATGAAAGAATAATTCCTTAATAAGAAGAAAATGTAATGCAATAGAAAAGAGAAGGGAAAAAGTGGAAGGAGCAGTCTGTGTTCCGTGTTGTGGCGCTACAGCCAATGCAATGTAGCCGGATCCAACCGTTGCAGGAACAAATCGAGCCATATTGAGTTAAATCAAATCTTGACCTTGTTCTTGAGCGACGCAATCAATGGCATAATCTCTTCCTTGGTGATCTCAATGTTCGCGGCATCCATCTCGCTCTTCACGCGCTGTATCCCCATGAACACCTCCTTATTGCTCATCACCTTCAAAATCTGCACGAAACTCGGCTGCGCGCCGGCTTCGAACTGGCGCTTGAGATCTGTCTTACTGAGGATGGTGACGAGGTCCTCCAATGCCGCCATCACGGCGGGGCTCGACTTGATCTTGACAACGAGCTCGCGGAGGCGCAAGTGGACAAACTCCTTGCTATTGTCGGACGACGAAGAAGCATAGGTTCTATGGGGACAGAAGGGGCCAAGAGGGCCACTGCTCATTTTAAGACGGCTCAGGGCGATAGTGTCGAGGTGATATTGTCTTTGTTGAGTGGCTATGATTTGAGGAAGATGAGCAGTGACTCTGCAATGACGAGCCGCAACGAGGGCATTCTTCGAGACCTGGAGAGCGCTGCCTTTGAGGAAACTCATTGTATCAACTATTATTGATGGTAACTAAACGGGAGATGACGTGCAATCAGTTAAAAAATGCATTGAAGGGCAGCAGGACCAACTTTGATTGACATTTCACTTTATTACCATTCACAGCTGCTATATTGGTGGCCTAGAGATGGATTTCACTTTGTTGCTCGAGAGAACTCTCCGGATTTTTCCACGGCCACTCTGCCGTATTGTATTAACAAATAGCCGGGTTACTTTAAAGCTCAATCTTTGCAAAAAAAAAAAAAAAAAGAGAACGTGTATTATGCGAAGAAGCGACATAAGTTTGTGAAGTTTTTCATGCTAGATCCTACATGTTCATGTAGACGCGGCGTTTCTAACGTGACTTGATTGAGTAAATCAATTACTTTAGTAAATTCGTAAAAATCGTAAATAGACGTAAATCCGGTATATGGGATAATGATTTGCATTCAATATCAGTCACTGATATAAGGCAAGCTGTGATAGATGCTGTTGATAATCTCCAAGCTGTACGCGAGTTCCGGACATTCTTCCTGCCAGTACTCGTAGATAGTGTTGGTCTGCTTAATATAAGTCTTCAACTTTTGCTTTTCGAAAAAATAAATTCCAAACTTCTTGTAAATTATCATGAGAATCATGCAGGCCAAGTAGATGTCTCGCAACCGGAACCAGCTGCCGTGCCTCCGCTCGCTAGCAAATTCAATCAAGTCTGTGAACCTCAAGTACTGATCGCAGAGGTCTTTCAAGAAGGATATAATGTAGGGATGTAGGTACATTTGATAGTTCGTAGGGCGAGTAGAAAGCTGATTGGAGTTATAGTTTGGCATTGGAAGCGGGACAACTGTAGAAATGTGGTACAATAGAGGCAAGCATAGACATTCTTTTATGCGTATCACTCTCTCGTCGGCGCATCTGAGAGGGGTTGACAATTTTTGCTGGTTTAAAAACTTTTCAAAAATTTTAAGCAAGTCTCCGGTTTCTTTGAGAAAGTCTTGGATAATCTCTACAAACTTTTCTTGGCTAATATTAGCCCAATTTCTCTCAATTGAATAATCTGTCTTGTCTTTGGTGGACGTGCGATGATAGTTAGTCTCGTTGAGAGATTTGCAGTAAAACTTGTTGGCGATTTTGTTGAGTATCGGACGCACAAACACTTCTGTCAAATAGAATGCCCATCCGTCTTTCAAGACTGGGTCTTCTTGGTTTATGTTTTTAGGAATCTGCAAATCTCCAATCTTGAACGGTGGTTTGTAGTTGATTATTCCTGAAGATGAGTATATAGGAGACAAGTAGAGCTTTAACTCGCATTCATTCTTAAAGCTCTGCCAATATAGCCTTTCAATAAGCTGATAGTATTCATCTTCAATCTCCTCGATGTTGTCCAGCATTTCCTGCGTTGTGCTTTTGGGTGTCGCTTTTTGAAAACTTTTATGATTTCTCTTAATTTGAAACTTGTCCTTGTTCAATTCTAAAAATGTGATGATGAGTGACGACGCAGCGTGAATATGGTCCCACGCTTCAAGAGGCCGCAACATGTAATTCTTATAGAGCGACAACACCAAAAAGTACTGAATGTTCCACAAAGAGTAATACTCCTTTGTCTCGATACTATTGACTTTGTTTACGTAGCCAAAGGTTGCCTTGCCGGCTTCACTGCCACTGTTGTTATTCCTGTAAGCTTTGGCATGATCAGGCGCAGAGTATATTAGATTTGCATTCATCAACGACTTAAACTGTGCCGACAACTTGTAAAGCTTAAAGGCCAACTCGGCTTTTCTTTTGTCTTTTTGTTCCGATATCGAAGACTTGTAGTTTGAAATTCTAGAGTTCTTGGGGTTGTACCTAGACGAAAGCATCCCGGTAGACAGCACAACTAGCAAAACGTAAATCGGGACATGCTTCAACTGCTGAACTTCTTTAAGTATCGATCTTTGGCTGTTGATGTTTGCATTGTCATTGTGCATAGTGTAATCGTTGCAGTTCATGGGCTCTGAATTAATGTCACCGTGCTCGTTTGCGTCGTTGGAATTTGCCATGGGAGGCCTCTGATGAGTGCTAAAGTTTAGCAAGAAGCTGATAGCTCTGCCCCCGTAGTCTATGCTATCGTAGTCTATTTCACCGGTAACTTTGTCAGTTGTCTCAAAACTGATATTTTCAGCGACAAGAAAGTTCTTGTAAGCGGCCACGAGGTAGTTCGCAGTGTTTCGCAAATTGGTAATGTTTAGGAAAAGGTTCCCGCTGGTGTGTACATTCAAGATAAAGTCGTCGACCCAAGTGCGGAGATTTTTCACAAACAAGGGCTCTAGTTCGGCGAGCTGTTTCAAGTTGTGGAAATTCAAACCTAGCAAGTCGCTAAGTTTGACGCTTTTGCTATTAAGATGGTCGTTCTGCTGTTTATCTGCTGTGCCATTAGGAGCGGACGCTGGCTCCGTGGGGCCAATTATTATGTTATTGATTCTCAAGACAGAGGTGTCATTGTCGTTAACCGACTGACTTTTGCTACCTTTGATAGACGCATTGACGCTCGTTTCATAAGAAGAGTTTGCCTGTTTATTTTTGCTACCAACTGCCCACTCATTTTCATCAAACAACAGAAAATCATGCACAAAATTAAACCTTCTATCTCCATGTAAAATATGGCTGTTCTTGGACTGCATGATCAATTTAATGTCTTTCACTTCATCATATTTCCCGTCAAAAATCGGCCACTTTAGTACCCTCTCCACGGACCTGTCCCAATACCCCGGAAAGTACTGCTTGTCGGTACCTGTCAAGTCGTTCGTGATGTTGCCGCTTGCATTGTTGTTAGTATTAGTGCCCGAGCTGTTGCTGCTGCTACTGTTACTGCTACCAGGATCGCTGGCGGTAGCGCTCCCACTTTTCTCCAAATATCCCGTAATTTCCGAAAATAGCACATTGGCGCTAGTATTGAGGTTCACGGCATTTTCAATCTTTCGAAGGCTCAGTGCGATCTCTTCTAGCGTGGCGGTAATCAAGGTGTTGTTACTGTTTTGGATGCTCACGCCGGCGCTGCTCTCGTTGCCGTCTACAATACCAAACCGGCTTTCTCGCTTGCTATACCTTGAGAATAAGGAGTTGTTGGCCTCGACCAACTTGGTCAAGTTCTCAAACTTGGACCTAATATCCAGCAAAAGCAGGTTTGCCGACGACCCGCCGGGATGCCTGTCTGACTCAAACAGGGTTTCACCAGCTTTCGCAAACTCGTCGTTGGAGAAATCCGAATTCGAGCTGGAGTTGTTGGATCCGCCGCCATAGTTTCTGGTGATGCTGAGAAAGTACGGACTCTGCGAGCCGACCGCTCTGGGCACCTCCAAGTTGCTGGCGACCGCACAGTTCGCGGACGTCGATACGGGAGAGCACAAACCAGGCCTCAAATTTCCACCACTTTCTATATTAAGGCCACACGCCTGGCGGCTGAACCTGGCGTCGTTGTGCTGAATAACTGTGCCGGCGCTACCGCATGCTGCCTCTTCCAGACTGCGGTACAGACACAGTGGCATCGGCACGTCGCTGAGCAAGTCCTTCGTATTGTGGACGCTCTCACCTCTGCTCTGCCTTCTGGCGGCTTTCAACCGCGCCATGACTCTCTTGTCGTAGTTGGCCTTGCATGCCGAGCAGACCGGCTTCGCGCCGTCGCACTTCTTCTTCTTGAGTCGGCAGTTCTCACAGGCGACTTTCACCTTGCGGCGCTTGAGCGCCTCGTAGCGGCCATTCCCAAACAGCGGGGGCAGACGCCGATGGGGCTGCGGCGTTGGATGTGTTTTGTGTTGGCGACTAATGGCATCCTCGTAGACCCCGGGCATATTGGGCGTGGGCCCCGGCATGAGAGCAGGCGACGGGGCATCGGGGGGAGCCGAAGGCGATAGTGGGCCGCGGCCAGGCTGCGGGAGGAGCTCTGTCATGGCGAGTATGTTCAAGCTGAAGGGGCTCGCTGGAACAGCGTGGAAGGTGCCGGAGGGGGCCATCATTAAAACTGAAACTTATTTCGTTGGGTATCGGCCAGGACTGTTGCTCTGCTGAGGGCTTCCGGGAGCGACAATAAGGCACAGAAAGGGCAGCGGTATAGGCTATTTGGGCACTCCGTGCGTTTGGATTTTGTTTTTCTCTATGCGGACGGGAACCTGTTGATAGGATCACCGTAGGATGTGCCGATACAAAGTGCAACACCGGTAATGCTAAGCAGAATGCTAAGCAGGTTACGTCTATTGTGTGTACTGCAATACACTTATACAGCGATGAGAAAATGATAATTTAGAATTGAATTAAAGCCGCGAATAAACAAAAATAGTAACAAATACGATTAAAAAACCATGAACGAAAAACAATATTAGAATATACCGTACCATAACACGCAATTGAAACAAAAGCCGTATATAAACTTTCTGGAAGCTGGGAATAACAAATGACTAGCCCTTCTTCTCTCCTCCTTCTTGTCCTATCTCCTCCCCTCACATTCTCTCTTTCATTCTTGAGCTCACAATTCTCAAGTTGTTGTAGATCTTGTTCTGGGGACTACCGAGAATTAAGCTCACGACAAACTGCTTGGCCATGTTGATATTAGTAAAAGTGCCCAAAATGTGGATCTTGCTATCCGCGAGCACAATTCTCGTCTTGGTGGAGTTCTCGATCGAGAACTTGGTCTTGCCGTCCTTGCCCGCGATTCTGCCAATGGCTCTGCTCAAGTGCTGGCCCGTCAAGGTCTTCACGTCCTTGACCTCAAAGGTCTGGATGAACAAGTCGTCGAGCTTGATCAATGAGATGCAGTCGTTGATGTCGAAGCCGTAGTTGAACGCCGTCAAGAAGTCAACTGCCTTCTGGAGCGCAATCTCCGGGTTTGGCGTCTTGGCGTGGGTTCTGAGGTCCACGGTCTTCTTGCCGAGGTTGAGCTTCAACTGCAACTGCAACTGGTCTATTATCGGCGGGTACACCTTGACCCAGTTGTTCTTCAACGGCGTGAGTCTGTGCTGCGATATTTGGACCGTTCTATAAAGCGGCTTACTGGAGGCAGACTTCTTCACCGCGGTCTCGGCTGCGAAGCGGGGCTTGCCTTCGTCGTCGACTATTATCTTCTCAACGGACTTCTTGGTTGTTGAAGCGAGGGCAGCGGTTGGTGCTGACATTTTGTATGGATTCAAGTATGTATATATTTCTGATAGCCCTGTAAACGCGCGTAAAAGGTCTGCTATGTCCAGCTGGCAACAGGTTAGAACCTGGAGAGTGATTTGAATGCTACACAGACTGCAAATGGTGATGGATGGTAGTATCCTACTGTCTGCCTGCCACACTGAAAAAAATTTTCCCTAATATTTTTTTCTGCCTCTGCGTGCTCTTCGCATCAGAAAAATGAAAATGTAAGAGACGGTTTCCGTGCTACCCTGCCCGCATCTGTACAAGGACGTTTTTGCGGGGCTCCCAACCGCTTTCTCGGAAGGCTATCAACACCAAAGGCCCGACAGGATATGGGAATGGCAGTGATATACAACGGCGTAGCACAGTGGGCATCATGGGTTCATGAAAAGCGATGATGTGTATCATTCTAACGTGTATATATATTATATTTATAGGTGTGCAAAAAAAAAAAATTTATCATAGCAATAGTACAAGTCATGGAGAATCGGAAGCGAAGCATAGATGGCCTTAGAAAACCTCCTCTATGGACTTCTTCAAGGCCTCCACGCTCTCCCTAGAGATCTGATAATGGAACCCAATTCTTCTTCCGTTCAACAAGACGCCGTTCTTGGCGGCGACCGCGATCAACTGGGCAACTTGCTCATCGGTGCACTCGATGAACACAAAGTTGGTGTCGACCGGGTACGTCAACTTGATGCCCTTGGCCGCACACACATCGCCAACCTCTCTGGCAATCTGGTGCGAGTAGGTGAGGGCGTCGGGAAAGTTCTTCTTCAATGCGTAGTGGGCCATCGAGGTGATCACACCGGCCTGTCTCAAGTTGCCGCCCAACTGCTTTCTAAAGCGCTTGCCAATTCTTACGGTCTCCAGGTCGCTGACAAAGACCGAGCCGATCGGGGCGCCAATGCCCTTGGACAAGCACAACGACACGGTATCAAAGTACTGGCAATATTCCTTGATCAGAATGCCGGTGACAGCGCTAGCATTCCACAAGCGGGCGCCGTCCAAGTGGAGCTTCAAGTTTTTGGAGCGGCACCACTCGGAAATTCTCGCAATCTCCTCAATCGGCATGATCACACCGCTGATCGTGTTTTCCAAGCTGACAACCCTCGTGGTGGGGAAGTAGTACTCCTCCGACAATATGACTTCCTTCTTGATGTCCTCCAAGGTCAAATACAAGCCGTTGGAGGGGATCACCGGGGAGACCATGGCGCCGGACAACATCGAGAGCCCGGCAGCCTCGTAGCGGTAGACGTGCGCGCGGGAGTCCAACAAGATCGAGTATGGCGGCTGGTGCAACAAGGTTCTGAGGGCAATCTGGTTGGACATAACGCCGGAGACGCAGTAAAGACCGGCCTCCTTTCCGGCGAGCTCGGCGACGTAGCGGCCCAACTCGTTGGTGTCCTTGTCCTCATAGTAGTCGTCGTCGCCCAAGGAGCAGGTGAGCGCAGCGTTCACAATGTCCGGCGATGGGGTCGTGAACGTATCGCTTCTGAAGTCGTTATGCGTAGGTGATTTAAAAACGGCGGTTTGTGACATGTTGTAAATGGCTTTTTGTTAATGGGTGGCGAAGGTATCAGTAATATTGTCTGTTTGTAAAATGGATCTAGACTAGTTGATTCTCTGAAAAAACAGATGTGAAGCCGGAAGAAAAGGCACGAGGAGCACTGAATAACAATGAACGTAGAGCAGTTATATAATATTTGTATTGAGACAGACCTTGCTCTCGACTGGCCTGCGAGATGTGTGATAGGGATGCTCGTGTGCGCGGAAGAGAGAAGAGACAGTGTAATAAAGAGATGAAAAACATAAAAATTTTCTCGCTATCAAAAAGCCCAAGGAACCCTCCGCTGACGGTTGCCGACATTACGCCCTCGAGCTCGCCGCAGCCGACAGGTCCGCGCTGAGTAATCAACGCTCTTCGCCGTTGTTGACAGCCTCTCTACGGATACGGATACAACACACGCCCTCTGTATGCAAAGCCCTATGCGGCAGACCACGCCAGCACTTCCCTTAGCGAGAATATATTCCCATAGGATTGTTCTCTGGCCTTTTACCTATTTCAAGGTGACTCAGCGCACTGTGTCACTGCGAATTGCCCGTAGACTAGACTTGCACCGCTGGAGTTCGGAGAGTTAGTCACCGTTGGGCAACCACGCAAACAAGACCAAAAACTGCTCATTTTCTGCTGGTTGCAACTTCTAGTATGGTCCATGAAAACTGAATGGTTACGGGCTGTGTGGCGTAGGAATATTTTCCACTATCGGCATCTTCTAAAGTGTATCATTGATCCTTTGGAGGATTGCTGACGCAAAGGGCCCTAAGTTTTCATTCCAATGACAAAATACATTAGTGTAGTGTGATAATAAAGAAAGAATACATATTGAACAAAGCTAAAACATCAACTTCCCTGGAAAAATATTTATGGATATAAAGAAAAACACTCAACAGCAATGACAGACCAAATACCGCAACATTTCAATTGACTAACTCCAACACTAACAAAACAAAGCCGCAATAATCAAAAAGAAAAAAGTCATAAAATACTCACCACAACAACCCAAAGCATTAAGAATCCTTTGATTGTTTTTGTTGTTACTTGCAAGAAGCGCTAAGATAACTTGTAAGAACAAACAGTTTAAAACAACAACATAAACCAAAAAAACACATAAACGAAAAACAAAAAAAACAACAACAGAGTGGATAAGTAAACGTAACCATAAAAACAGAAAACTAATAGCAGTACCCATAACCTTTTTTAAAATTTGGCATCAAGGTGAATAACAATCGAAACCAAATAAAACCACTCAAATTTTTAAAAGCATAAAGCCAGAACTGTAGCAGATGATTGTAACCAAGAAAGAAAAAAGAACTTTTGATTTGAGAAAAGAAAATAATTGAAAAATGAAAATTTAATTGCATCACCTTGTAGACTGAGCAGTAAATGCTTTTTGAGAGGAACTATGTTAAAAATATTCTCTTTTCACACTTGTCGATAACATTAAAAAGTGCAACCGAAAAAAAGAAACAAAGAAAAAGACAATTCTTGTTGCAAATCTCATTCTGTCGTGTTGAGATGTTATAGCAACATATTCCATTTCCCTCCCTACCTTCTGTATGTCGGCATCTAAAAATGCAGTGGTGTTGCAGCCCAAGTACACTTGTTCGTTCACTAAGTCTTGCCACAAATTTGCCAATTGCAAGTATCTCAAAAAGCAAAAAATCGCACAGCCAGAGGGAAAAAAGTGACAACTGGAGAAGGACTAAAAATCAGACGAAGACCTAATCAAGGGGGCTTTGAAAAGTGATAAGTATCGAACACAACTAGTGATAGAAAGTTTTAGAAAAACACAAAGGCCAGTAGTGGTGGAAGCAGCAGCATTTGCCGATAAAGAACGCGATGCCCCATGCGGAGGCATTGATGATAATCAAAACACTAGAGCCCCATAATATTTAAAAGTAATTATATTTTGAGCTTAGTTTTGTGGTGGGGACAAAGAAGGGATAATGAGGAAGGAATTTCTAATTTGGAATAAGAGGTTTTTGCAGTCATCCAGAGCGTTTATGCAACCTCCTAAACTCTAATGTACATATGCAAGATAATAGTTTGGAGCGGCAATGCTGAAAAGAAAAAGAAGTAAAAGAAAAACTAAATGCAAATAAGAAAGTCATGAATCATAAAGAGAACGAAGTCTAGACAGTATGGGCATTGTTAAACCATATATCGTAAAAAATGCCGTTGAAAAGGGAGTTGCCAAGCTAGGTTGTAAAGCCTTCTCAAGAAGTTTGTGTTAGTACATGTTGGGGAACTTTTAGTATCTCTCTGTGCTCTTTTTTGTAGTGTTGAAGATTGCCAGTGGTTATGAAGCGCCGAAGAAAGATCATTATGTTGGAACCGCGATAGATTCGCCAATTGGCTGAATTTAACATCCAATACTAGAATAGTTAGTAACAAAGTAAAGCACGCACTGAATAGAGCGAATTTCTACTTATCTCGACCTTGCCATGCTGGATCTCTCTTTTGTTGTCATTCTCTTTCTGTCCCATACGGGGATGATAATTCCCAGCACTCAACAAGCACTTGAAACAGGTACATAAACTTATAATACAATCGAAAAGCGATGAGGAAGAAAGCGCCTGGGCCCAAGTGCCTCAAATACAACATGCTTTATGGCCACCATCCGGCACGCTCCCGAGACTCTGTTTGTGTCAGTTGGCGCTCCCGCAGTATGGAGGGACATGCCCACAAACACACGGCGGCGCGTGAGCATGTCTTTCTTCTCTTGTCTTCGTTTGTCCAGAGTCTGTCTATTAAGCATCTACTAGATTAGAAAGAATACAGCATGGTGAGCATTATTTCATTGTTTATTTCCGACTTTTGTCAACATTTTGTTCCGCAGATCTGGAAAGTGCGCAACATGTATTTCGCATATGTGGAGGCCAGGACAACAAAACGTCCTCTGCGGCGGTTCCTCCCACCCCAGCAGCGCACCCGTACTGATGGTACCCCATGCCGTTGTGGTGTGTTCTTCCATTTCCCGCGCAATCTTTCTGTTCTGTTTTTTTCTTTTTTCAATTGGGAAGGGTCCATGGTATTCATAGATTGATGAGATCAGATTAGATTAAGCTGATGGAACAGATAAAGCTGATCAATCAGATAATGGGGAGCTATCTCACCATACTTTCCAATCACACCTTCCCTGCCACACACACATCCTAACAGCCTTTCCCCGTTCTGTGGGGGTTTATCGGTTGAAACGGAACCCGGAAGCCCAAATTATTGAAACGGTCTTTTTTAGCAACACTTGTCATTCCAACTATCCTGAAATAAAATCTTGCTAGCATTGGGAATCGAAAAACTAGAAAAATGTTTCATCCAAGACGTCCCATTGTAAAAAAAAGCCCAGGCGGTGTGTGGCCATTCTTCTGCCTACTAAGTACTGTGCAACGCCAAGAGCGGTTGTCTCGTCACCCAAAAGAACGAGGTCCTTTTTGTTTTTTCAAGAAAGAAAAATTCTTCTGGCGTGGTATCGGAGGCGCACCCAACAGGCAATCCCGCCGGTGCCCTTTCTCTGTGTCTTCCTACAACGTTTCCCCAGTTCATTTATAGCAGTTACGCTAGCGGGTTGGAAAACTCTTTTGGGACATATGAAAGGAAGAGGTTTTTCGTGTTTTGCGCAGGCCTGGCCTGGTCCACCCCGTTTCAGTCTCTTCGAGCCAGTCTTACAAATAGCACTGATCCAGACTGGTGTGCGAGACCATTTCCAGCGGCTCTGCACTCTGCTCGGTAGACCCTATTATTCTCCGCCCCTAGTTACCCCGGAATTGGGTGGGCAGAACCTATCAAGCTTTCGGACAGTGGACAAGTCTGTCAACTGTAATGGGATTGCTTAACACGGTTGTCTATCTGTAGGAAAACTAATAAGAAGGAACAGAGGCCGTTCATCATCGCTATCTTTTCCATCAGATATTAGCTGAAAACATTTCTTTTTCCTCGAAATCCGCTCCGTTTCTTTTGTCTTAGTATATTTTTCTTCACACAGATTTGTATGGAGGAAAAAGAGAGATGCAAAAATACCTCAAGGTGGTGTGAACCTTGGTACGCTGGGAGACGTCAGAGTTTGGGAGAGACGGCAGACACATCGTAAGACCGCCGTGCTGGTAAATTAACATTTCCTGTCCTGTCCATCCATGTCCATTTGGCGCGCTGGCATTGGTCAGCGCGCAGCGAAGGGGGTGGAGAGCAACACTACTGAGGGCCCTATCTCGCCATGCTTATCAGATGATCTAGATACTACGCACCAGAAAACGGCCCTTCCCAACTACAAAAGCGATAGACCTATTGATCTTTGGGTCAATTTCCAGAGGCACCACCATCACGCTGTACCAAAAGAGATACGATGCTATTATACTCGACAACAGAAGCTAGCCCAGACAGAAACGCCCTGAAGAAGACTATAAAAACAATGCTCTCGGTTTCCTCCGATAATCAAAAAAATCTACTGCAGAAAATACTCATAGACGCTGGGCGTTGAAACTGGACCCGGTCACCCGGCGACACTATGCAGAAGAGCACTCCCTGGGGCCTCAGCCTACTCTAGGCCGCCGTGCATAATAGTATTGCGGATAGGGCTTCTGCAGTAATGTAGCAGGCGCCCTTTCGACATCGATGCGGTGGCCTGTACGCTGCCTGTTGCCCCAAGCGCGACGACGCGGTGTGAGGCCAGCAAGACGCGCGCCGACAATTAGATGGGAAAACAGAGCTGCAGATGGATAAAAGAGAATAAGGCAGGCGCGCAGAAAGCTGCGGTGTATTCACTAGTGCGCCTCTCTCTGGTGCTTTGGAGGCACCAGCGCAGCGGGCCTGTCTTGAGCCTCGGGCTGCCATGCATGCTATGGGTAGGCTGGCCTCGTGTGGGGGTCCTTTTTATTCGCCTCGCGTTTTTCCTCGTTGGATGTACCTACATCCCCTGGAAAAGCCAGCAGATTTTGTCTTTCAATTGCAGTGGGAGCCCTAAAAGAAGAAAAATAATAATAGCACTGCAGTAAAAACATCTAACCAAAAAAAAAAAATAAAACAAAAAGAAAAAAGCCTGGAAACACCCCTTTTTTTCATTGGGCCAGTTCCATATAATATATAAAGCATTCTTCACTGACTTTTTTCACAGTATTTGTTCGTTCTCCTTTTGGTTTTTCTTTCTCGTTTGCCAAGCTGAACTTTCTGTTCATATATACACAATCAGCAATCGCTTGGTATAGGCTCTCTGCGAATCCTAGTACTCTGAATCTTTCTTCTTCTTGGGCGGCTTGGAAAATAAAAAAGGTTAATTTATTTATTTTTTTCGTGCTCTTCCTGAAATCTTCGGAGATATCATACTCCTGGTATTATTTGCTCGCCGAGATACTCGCGCGCTTTCCTTTGACAGAGAATCAAAAATGATGGGCCGCAGTCTTTCGCTTTTGTTTGCCCTCATGGTGGGCTTTCTTGCCAGCGTCGCTATCGCCGCTAATGACGAGTCCCACTTCAACAGCACATTGAACGAGACCGTTGGCTCCACCCTCTACAACGAGCTTCACAGCACCAGCTACAGTTCTGGCGAGACCAAGACGTTCCACCTCAACGTCACCTACTTGGATGTTGCTCCAGACGGCGTCAACAAGACCGTTGTCGGTGTCAACAATGCCTGGCCATGTCCGAACATCCATGTTAACAGAGGTGACCGTGTCCTCATCTACGTGAACAACCAGTTGCCTGACCAGAATACCTCCTTGCATGTCCACGGCTTGTTCCAGCACGGAACCAGCCAGTTTGACGGTCCGGAAATGATTACGCAGTGTCCAATCCCACCTAACGAGACCATGTTGTACAACTTCACCGTTCCTGACCAGCTCGGCGCCTACTGGTACCATTCCCACACTAAGGGTCAGTACGGAGAAGGTTTCAGAGGAGCCTTCATAATCCACGACCCTACCGATGAGGAACAGTGGGAGTACGATGAGGAAGTCATCTTGACTCTCTCCGAATGGTACCACGACGCCTATGCTACCTTGGAAAAGTCCTTCCTTAACGTCTACAACCCGACCGGCGCTGAACCAATTCCAGACAACTTGTTGTTCAATGACACCTTCAACGGTACCTGGCATGTTAAACCAAACACCACCTACTTGATGAGAATAATTAACATTGGTGCCTTTGTTTCCCAGTACATTTGGATGCAGGACCACCAGTTTACCGTTGTTGAGGTTGACGGTATCAGAGTCAAGCCAAACACTACCGATGTCCTCTACATCACTGTTGCTCAGCGTTACACTGTCTTGGTCACCACTAAGAACGAGACCACCACCAATTATGCCTTCACCCAGGCTGTTGATGAGACCATGTTGGATGTTCCAGGCACTTTATCCCACAACGTCACCAACCAGATCGTCTACAATCCCGACGCCCCCCGTCCTAGCGACGACATCATCGATGACGACGAGTACAACGAGCTCGACGACTTTTACTTACAGCCTTTAGAGAAGCAAGAGTTATACGACGACTACGACTATCAAATCGAAGTCAATGTTACCATGGACAACTTGGGCAACGGTATCAACTACGCCTTCTTCAACAACATCACCTATGTTGCTCCAAAGGTTCCAATCTTGCACACCGCCTTGTCTGCCGGCACCCACGCCACCAACCCTACTGTTTACGGTAGCAACACCAACTCTTTTATCTTGAAAAAGGACGAAATCGTCCAGATTGTCTTGAACAACCAGGACACCGGTAAGCACCCTTTCCATCTTCATGGCCACGCCTTCCAGACCGTCATCAGAGGCCCAGACTACACCGATGAGGCTGACCCTATCGCCTATGATCCAAACGACTTTGACTCTGACGTCTTAGACCATCCAATGGTCAGAGACACCATTTATGTCAGACCACAGTCCTACTTTGTCATCAGGTTCAAGGCCGACAATCCGGGTGTCTGGTTCTTCCACTGTCACATTGAGTGGCACTTGTCTCAGGGTTTGGCTGTCGTTTTGATTGAGGATCCAGAGGGCATCCAAAGGGAGCCATTGCAGCAATTGACCGATGACTCCAAGAGAATGTGCACCGCCAATGGCATGAACTACACCGGTAACGCTGCAGGCAATAGCGACGATTGGTTGAATTTGAAAGGCGAGCCCGTCCAACCTGCCCCATTACCAGATGGATTCACCGCAAGAGGTATCGTCGCCATGGTTTTTTCCTGTCTCGCTGGTGTCTTGGGTGTTGCCGCCATCGCCATCTATGGTTTGTCCGACGTCAAGAACGTCGAAGTCAAGGTCGCCCAGGACTTGGAAGTTGACTTCATCCACAATGACGAGCAGACAGAGTCCATCGGTAACAAGAGCTCCGAAGCCGAAATTAAGCAATAAGCGGTAAATTAGGCATTCCCACTTTTTGTTGTCGTGTTTTTCCTTTTTATTACTCTCTCTTTCTTCCTATTTTTATTTACTCTCTGTTTATTTAACTTACTCCTTTGCTTGATCTTTCTTGCTTCATTTTGATGACTTAATAATTCGATTCGTCTTCGCAGCTCCGCTGTTGAATTTTCATTCTACTCTTTTTTCATTGACCTTTTCTCAATTGCCATTACGTATTTATCTCACCTTGATTATATTAGAGAATTTTTCCAAATAGTTTATTCTTTGTAGATTTTCGCTGGAATTTCAGGGCAGAAAAACAAGGTGGAAAGAAAAGCTGCCCACATTAGAAGTCGAAAGCCCATGCAGGCGCTGTGCTAGAGGATGTATCCGCGGTAATAGGATACAAAAAAAAATAAAAAATCAACCAACTGGTAATATAAACGTAACATACATGAATAAAGTATAAATGGCCATATAAACATAAGGAATGACGACAAAATTTGCATTTGGGCTTTCCAAGGAGAAAGGATAACGAGAGACCAAAAGCCATCTAAGGATGGTGGCAATGCTTTCCGTTCGTATCATGTTAGAGACTCCAAAGACTAACACCATTACAATCCCATACTATTATAACTTGGACTGGATCAGCTTACTTTCCCTCGCTCTTCGGTTCACTGTTCTCCGGGGCGTTGTTTTTCTCAAGCTCCAACATCTTTGCTCGTGCGAGCTCTGCTCTCTGTTTTCTCAATTTTGCCTCGGCGTCCCTTCTCTCCAACTCCTCAATCCACAACTTCTCTCTCAACTTGGCCTTCTCTTTTAACACGTCGTCCTGCTTGCGCTTCGTCTCCGGGTCCACATTCCCGTAAAAGTAGCCGCCCGCCACGAGGGCCACAATGGTGGCGCCCTGGAAGCCTACTCTATATCGAAACCATTTTTGCGCGTCTTTGCGCTGTCCGGCCCTAATGGACTTTGCCGCAAGGATCACTGCGCCGGTTGTCAAGAGGGCACCGATTGGCACGAGGGGCTGCTGGCGGCAGTGCTTGTAGACTCTATCGATGAATGGTAGATCACTGAGGAATTGTTAGTATTACGTTTTGTTTCACGGGCGCGGTCTTGTTATCTAGCAATCAAGACTCAAGAATACCGCGTTCCAAATACTCAATGATGACATGCCCAATATGAGAACCGAGTACTTCCATCGCACCACTTTTGATACAATCTTGGGCTAGTTTTGACATTGAGCAAGGTATTGCCCATATTATGCTCCTTCAGCATCAATTCTATGGCATTATCGCCGAACTTGATTTGACAAGTCAAATACATTTCCCAACATACCGATCGGATATCTCAGCATTATCGAAACTCGAAGGAAGTCTAGACATTTTTATGTGCGAGTATTTAGTTAATGATTGATGTACTGCTTTTCTATCTTTGCCCTCAACAATTTGACAAAACACAAAACTTAATGTGATACAATCTATCAAAGAAGCGGTGCTGCAACACCTTAAGGTCACACTATTTTTTCCCATCTTTTGGTTTTTCCTCTTCGCACATACCTTTTCGGATCATCCAGAAAATCAGATGACTGGGGTTTGCGCGTCAAATCCCGACACCTATCAGTTTGGGCATATGGTACTCTCAGGCTTTAAGCCGTCATCATTGCGCCTCAAGACAGCCATATTGGGGTGCAATCTTGTGAACCTGATTGGGCGGTTCCAAGTGGGATGGTTTTTAATGAGTTTGACAAGAAGAACTGTCATGCTCAGACTTACATGGGAAAAGAAGAGAAAACCATGAAGGAATATGTAATTCTATTGACATCAGATTCGTGGCACTATAACAGCGTCGAATGAAAATACAAAACATTTAGCTAACAACTGACAACGACGGCAACAAAAACAACTCAATAATGAGCAAAAAAAGGAAAGTGAACTAAATTAGAGACACAAAAAGTGAAAATGAAAAAAGGTCTATGTTCATTGTGATTGGTTGATTCACACTTTTGCATTTGGTGAATCAAAGCTTTCTTAGCTATCTGCTCTTTTCTTGACATTCCCACTGTTGTCTAGTAACACAGGCTTTAAGACCTGTTCGTCAAAATCGTGGAACCATGCCGAGGAGTTGTTAACAGGTGACAACAAGTTTGAAAAGTTGAGACTGTGTCTGTGTGCCGCAGCGCCGTCGTTCGCGTTTCCACTTTCATTGAGTTGCAGCACTGAGCTACTCACGCTGCTTCCGAGAAGGTTTGGGTTGCTGTTAGGATAGCTATTGGTTCTGTTGCCGGCGGCAAGAGGTGGTATATCGTCAATTTCACCAGAAACGTCTTCGTCGTCCAATAGATGTGAGCTGCTTCCCTTCTTCTTTCTGTCGCCGCTCGACAAGTCATCTAGTATGAAATTGTTATTGATGTTGTTCGACAATGATGAGTGCCTCGACTTTACCACATCTTCATGACTGTCAAGATAGGGGCTCATTGACACATTCGAGCTCAATTTGCTCTTGCCATTACTGTTTCCAGTGACGTTAATATCGTTTCCGATTGTGCTGTTATCATTATAGTGCTCAAAGACCGGTTCTCTGTTCAAGAGCCCAGTGTTGGATTTTAGTTTTTTGTACAGTGTGGAGGTCGGTAATATTGCTGGCCTTGGAGCCTCAATATCGAATTCGTCGTCAGAGTCATTTTCCTCAATGCAGCCGGTTTGGATACCCAAAATCTCCAACATTCCTGCAGTGGTGCCGCCAAAGATGATGACAGTTAATACAACCACCACTAGAACGGTAGCGAGTAAAGTGCTCTTGTGCTCGCCTTGAATGCCCATGGCCAAAGCGACTCCCACAGCACCTCTCAAACCGGCCCAAAAGGTCATCATCTGATACTGGTATGGGATTTCTTCTTGGAACTGGCCATTTCCACTCTGTCTTGATCTGGCAATAAAGTTCACAAATCTCGATAATGGGAAAACGGCGCACCATCTGGCAATACAGATAGATATCACAGTGACGATAATTAAAAGTGGCTTGTAGACCAATTCAACTTCAGTGAATAACGAAAGCCCCAAGTAAATGAAAATGAAATTCTCTGATAACTGTGCCAAAAACTGAAAAATGTATTTTGTAGCAATTTGAGTTCTCCTTGACATATTATAGTATGCATAATGTTTCAAGGTGATTCCAAAGAAAAGCAAACTGACGATACCAGACATATGACATCCGTTGGAAAAGAAGTACGACTCGTACGCAAACAACAAGATGAGACAAGTTTCAGTTTGTGGGTATCTTCTGATGTGAGAGTGCTTCAAAATCAATGCCACAATGATACCGACGGCTAAACCAATCAATAACGACACGGTAAAAGTCATCAAAAATAACCCAATACCTTGGATCAAAGACGAGAACTGAGCTGACTTGCCGTGGAATTTTTGGCAAGTTTCGAACATGACAATGGAGATGGCATCGTTAAGCAAAGACTCGCCCAAAATGATGGTGTATAATTTGGGATCAACCTTGTAGGCATTGAAGATGGACAAAATGGTCACCGGGTCAGTAGCGGATAACGTAGCACCCACAGATAGCGCATCGACAAAGGAAATGTTGATACCTTCCAACCCCAAGGATGTCCATATGAACAAAATTATACCTAACACCATTGCAGAGATAAACGTTCCCGGGATTGCAAACACGAGAATCGATCCAATGTTCTTGAAAAAGTTCCCTTGGTTCAACTCAAACCCAGAGTTCAAAATGATGGGAGGAAGTAGCACGTTGAAAAAATACGACGAGTTGAAGGTGACAGTATCCTGAATATAGTGACCAGGCGAGACTCTAATAATAAGCCCCACAACCATGCCATAAAAGATTGATAAAACGGTTTCGTGCACACTGCTGATTCTTCTTTGCTGTAGATAGTATGAGGTCCAGAGAGCTGATCCCAAAAGAAATAATAAGATGAATATAGCCCACGAGGAGAATATTTCCTCTGTTATTGGGTTGGAGTCGTCGCTGGAGTCATCGGGGAGCGAGATATCGGGGTCCTCGGAGTCCAACGTTACACGCTTGGATAGCAACACATAGGCAGCGTCTTTGGCAAAGTTAATCACTGACATGGAGGCGGTGTTGGCACTGATGAGCTGCGGAAAAGCCTGGGTGAAATGTGAGGAGTGCAAAGCCGCGAACAGCAAAACAATGGTGTGGACAGATAGACAGCGTGGAAAGGTGAAAACAGGAGCGAGTGGGCTAAGTATTGGCAAAGGATAAGACTATTGAAGAGAGCAGCGAGGATAAGTGCACCTGGTCGCCAGCAGGCAGCGCTTCCTCTCTTCGTCTGCTGCCCGGTGGCTCCTTTTGTTCTCTGCTGCTCTGCGAAGGCTTTGTTATGTGCGCACGTGACTTTTCAACAGCGTTTTCGGTAACGTAAACAGAAAATCTTTCGTCCTCTCGTCTTCGTCGCGTCCTCTTTGACCAGACTCTCCACGGTAGCACCACCAGCAGCAAGTTGTATTGCAGTCAAGTGCAAGTCAAAATGGTCAGTCGTACGTATTGAAGCACCTCGATGCTCATACAGTAGTGTCTGCCTGTCCTCATGAATGTTTCCAACACTAACCTTTTTTAAGTTCGTCCAATCGTTATCTCTGGTCCTTCAGGTACCGGCAAGTCCACCTTGTTGAAGAAGTTATTTGCCGAGTTCCCGAACCAATTCGGCTTCTCCATCTCTAACACCACCCGTAAACCAAGGTCTGGTGAAGTTGACGGTAGGGACTATCATTTTTCCACCGTTGAACAGTTTGAAGACTTGATCAGAAAAAACGCCTTTGTCGAGTGGGCCAAATTCTCCGGTAACTATTACGGAACTTCCATCGCTGCCGTCAAGAAATTGGAGCAAGAAGGCAACAAGATTGCTATTTTGGACATCGATTTACAGGGTGTCTTGTCCGTCAAGAAGACCGACTTGAATGCCAGATTCATCTTTTTAAGTCCCCCATCCATTGAAGAGTTGAGAGAAAGATTGTCCAAGAGAGGCACCGAGACTCCAGAGAGCTTGCAAAAGAGAATCGAGGCTGCTAGCAGAGAGCTCGAAGCGGCCAAAAAGGGTATCCACGACATTGTCATTGTCAACGATGACTTGGACAAGGCCTACAAGGAGTTGAAAGACTACATCTTTGAAGTTGAAAAAACAGCCTAATTCATACCCGCAAAAAAAGTGTGCCACTACAATAATGCAGGGCGCTTTGTAGCACTTTTTTCTACACCATCATTTATCTAGACTTTATTTTCATGCCATTTACTTATTTGTTTTAGTTGTAATGTTCACACTCAAGTCCGAGCGCGAGACTAAAGATCACTCTCGGAAGTCCTCAAAGTCAGCTGACCGTCATAGAACGTAGCGCGCATTTAGAAAACGCCGTGCGAACCGTGAGACCTCTTTTCACAGTATCAACACAGATCTGTCTGGATACATCTAGCTTGCCAGTGGGCGTTTCGAGCACACAGCGGTTCTGGCTTCTACAGAAATTCTCTATACAAGGACAAAAGGACGCACACAACATCCCCTATTTTTCTGTCTTATAAAGACCATGAGCTATAGGCCGGACAGAGGATATCAGGACGATCTATACGCCAATAATTCGGCGGGATACGGGTACGACAATCAGTATGGTTCCCGCGGCGAAGTTGACGCCTACCAGAACTACCAGCAAGAGTCCTATGACCAGGGCCAGCCCCAGCAGCAAAGTAGCGTATCGCTAGTTGAGCCGGATGAGGAGACACTTCTCAAATACTACCAGTTAGGAACATTGAACCCGGTTTCATGGAAAGATTCAACAGCCAAAGAGTTTATGTATGATCCGGACGACACAGAAGACGTGGACAAAGCATATGATATCTTGAAAAGCTTGAGCGAAAATCCTTACTCGCTGCAATCTGAAATCATTGACGAGCCAGATCCTTTGGGATACTTCAGCTCGGTGAGCCAGGCCTTACTCCAGAAAGGTGTTGTCAAATCCTCTGATGATCCTGCGAAACAAGATTATTTCATTGGCTCTAAAACTTTCAATCCAATACTATTTTTGAGACATCTCCATGATGCCGATAGTTTCAACAACATGAGCCAGTCATTGGACTACCTCGACTCGTCTATCGCAAAACAATCGCAACAGCTACGTCATTTGATCAAAAGCGAATTTATACGGTTTGTCAAATCCAAGACTTCTCTCGATGGCGTTTTCGAACAGATCAACACAACAGGGCTTATCAATGGGCAAGGATCTGATGCCGGCAAGGAAATTCAGTCGCCCTTGTCCGCTTCTACGAAAGACAATCCACTAAACAGCTTGTCGGATAACTTGACATCGGCAAATTCGAAGGCTTCTGTTATTATAAAACCGATTGTCGACAACAAGAAAAAAGAAAACAATTTGAAGAACGCCTTGAGTATAGTAGAAACTAACAAATACCTATTTGACCTACCAAGGACGTTATCAAATAATTTGGACAATAATGACTATGAAAGTCTCTCCATCAATTACAACAAAGGAAGGGACATGTATCACGCTTTTATGAATGACAGTGCAGTGAATAGAGAGAGCGTAGCCAGTACCACAAACAATGTTAACAATAGCTCGTTGAGGCTTGCGTCCAAGCGCTTATTAGACAGAGTATGGGAAGAAGTTGAAGCGATTGTTGACTCTTACAAAAGGGAATTGTGGAATAAGCTCGCCGATACAAACTCGTCTGACAATGCATACGTCAGCATCATTTCTAAGCTCTTGGAGCTAGGAGTCGAAGATAATCCAATTGTTGTGTGGATCAATACCCAATTTAACAGCTTGACCAATGAGATCAATACAAATTTCCAAAAACTTTTTGAAAACATCATTTCCATACAAAAACATATCTTTGAGACTATTAACGCGACAGATATAACATTTCTCTATTACTTACAAGGCGCCCTTAACAGCTCAAATTCCTCTACTAACGCTGACAAACTTAACAAATTGTCTCATGGATTAGTGGACTCTCCAGAAATCATCGAGATGTGGCTTATAATTAAGAAGCTTATTGATGATACTGTGGTTTTATTTTCAGGTAAAATAAAGCTGTATTGGAATGTTTGTGAACTATTTTTGAACAATAAAGTACAGGCCACTTTACCAAAAGGTTACAAGGATGAGTCAGAAGTACACCTAAAGTTGGAAGATTATGAGAAAGAAAGAATCATTAGAAATGGTGAAGAGCTTGTTAGCTTGCTTTCTGCAAATTTTGAGCGCTTCTTGAATACTACCCAAAAAGACCTTGCACTTTTAGAAAACCCTGATTCTGATAAACTTCTTAATAGCAACGATAGCAATGATAGCAATAGTGCCGAGTACGAAATCAAAGAGCCTCAAAGCTATGGCTTCATTCCTCCGTATGCAAATTCTATAAGTACCATTAGATATTTAGAGAAGTTTATGGTATCCATTTTCATTTCTTACAATAGTTTGGGCAATTTAGATGTTTCTGCAAAGGCAGTTGAGACATTGAAGCAATCATACTCCAAAATTTTGAAGAAATTTATCGTGGGAATATGTTCCACATGGGCAAATGACGTTTCATTTTTTAATACATTGGAAGATTACAGAATAATCAATATGAAGAACGAGCTTAATCATTCCAATGATTTAATTATTAGCAATGTAACGGAAGCTAAGAGCAATTACATCAGCTTTAATGATATTGACAGCCATTTGACGCTTCCTGAATTGATTTTGATATACGAAAAATTTGTAATCAAAAGTTTGAGAGACATTCTTTTTGTCGATCTAAAATCGGGAAACAAAATAAAAGATGCAAGTAACATCAAAATATTCACCAAACCCAACGATAAGTTTTTCAACTCTATTCAAACTCAGTTTTCGAAAAATCTAGAAATTTTGTTGATATCGATGATGAAGAAGGTGACCAATGGAAACAAAGGAAAAGATGATAAGGAGTCATCTGAAAACATGTCATCATTTATTCCGAGCGGGGACAAAAAGTCCGAATTGTTGAGCACTAAAACCTCCACCTTGGATCTATATGAACTATGGACTTTAGATAACTTTATTGAGTTGGAGGACCGTATCTTGGGCCAAATGGTGGCGTACTACGATGAAGTCTTCAAAACCAAACTTTCGAGGACAAATTTGGACGTGCTCTCGCATTTGTTGCCAAAGTTGCAGAAGGCGACCTTTAACAATTACTGTGATTTGAAAAAGACTACTCTCACGAGCATTATCAGGAATGGAGTCTCCAAGGCCTTTTGGGGCACGCAGATTGCCCCAACAAAGGCCAGTGGCTACGTGTATGAATGTTTCACTTACCTTGTGATACTCCACTCTACAATAGCTAAAGTTTCCAAGAGCTTAATCTATACAATAATCCATGAGCTTCAGAATCACATAACAACAATGATGTACGAGAATCTAAAGATAATCAAAGAGTTTAGCACCAGCGGACTTCAGCAGTTAGCCATAGATGTCGAATTCTTCAAGTACATCTTCAAGAATCCTAATTACAAGCTTGGCAAAACTGCAAATGCTAACTTGAATTTGATTGTTTTGAAAATTATCAAGTCTAGATCCGACCCAGAGGTGATCTTGAACAGTGTTAGCGCGCTTGTGAATAATAGCGTTCAGCACAGTAAACTCACTTATGCCTGTTTCTACCAGAGGTAAACCGTATTGGAGATTTGTATCATCATATATATTGTCCTGTTTGCAGCTGTTTTCACATCTGTGCTATTCAAATATTTTTTACGCACAACTGTAGTTCATGAGGTAGCCCAACTTCAAAGCTAACGTATCGATAAAACTTGTAGAAATATATAAACTTGAAATAGTCTTATTTTTAGCACATAGCTTCTAATTCACAGCGTTTATTGTAAAAATACAGTAATAGATAACATAACGTAACAACCTTTCAATGAGAAAGGTAACTTTTCTAAGCCTGATGCGTGTTAACATTGGCCGCTTAACACTCCCTTACCTAAGCCGTTGATGACAATGAGTTCCGCTATAGTTTTGGCTCAAGGTAAAGTTTCCGCAAGCTCAGCCAACTTGTTCCCTAGTTCACCACGCCGTGGCTCGAATTCTTCAATTCTCCATCTCTATCGTCTGCCCCTTGGTGGTGGCGGAGGTCTGCTATGATTAGGATTAAACATCGGAGCGTTCCTTAACATATCAGGCACCTGAAAAAACCGGATGTGGGAGCCCCTTATGAAAACTTGATCTAAATGTGTGGTTTTGCCATCTCTAGCAGTGACGATTATGTCTTTGAGCTGAATGTTCATGTTATCTTCGGATTCTAATAGTTTACCACGGTAAACGTCTCCGGAATTGAGCTCTACCGATATTATATGGCCCTAGAACAAAAATGGCATTAGTAAACAGGTGGCCCTTTTCCAGATTATATAAGAATAAGTTCCAGTATTCCTTGATAGTATAGCAACTTTCACGGCACATGTCAAGCACCAGAACCTACTTGAGAACTAGCGATGCTATCAGTTGCTTGTTATCAAGTAAAATGCAGATGCTTACGGTGAATTCACGAAGGCTAATAACGTACCTGGGCCTCACTGAGAAGCTTCACTGGGATCCCGACGGACATGCTGAGTATTGTTGGATAATAGAGTTAATATGGAATGCTAATCTGAAGAAATGCCGCTTTAAAGAAATATTGTAAGTTAGCTTTGTACCAAGCGCTTTCATGTGCCTGCTATATACAAGAAAAATTTCAATATTAGGATGTCAAAAGCGCTTGAGAGGATCGAGACTTTCCCAAAGGATGCGACCGGGTCAGTGCGTGGTGTACCATGCGGAAGGTTGAATCTCTTAACGCAACGTTTTACAAACACCTTACAAGAGAACTTTCAAACACAAACAAGAACTTTTTATTTTCTATGCAGAGTTGAGAAAGTAAAACAGTAGAAGGAAGTTCATAAGCATTTATACTTATAACGTCCACTCTTTCATTAACTTTCTGTCCGTTTCACTGGCCGAGTTGATAAATGATTCATCAATAGATTCGATATTTAGGTCACTGCACAATACGCATTTCGCTGAAAGTATTTCTTCCAATTCTTTTGAAATCTTGGTCATATTCCCAATTTTGACCTTGTTATTGTTATCATTGATGTTGCTGTTTTTGATATTGATGTGGTTCTTCTGTAGATTATAAATCAAATTCTTCTTGAGTTTGTAGCTTCGTTTGTTCGAAGAATTAAGTATAGTGTTAACGAGACAGTCAATATGGAAGCAATGCTGACATGGAAAAACCAAAAACTTCTTCAAAAAGATTGAGTTTGAGCAAATCTGGCAACTAGAATTATTCTGGATCGTCAAACCTTTGCCGTTTTCAACCTCTATCAAGTAGTATCTGTTAGTCTTCAAATCTTCCAAGTCCTTGATTAACTTATTGTTGAATTTGATGGAACTATTGATCATATTGTTTAGTTGATTAATCCTAATTCCGTACGATTCTAAACTTTTAATAATTTCTAATTTAAAATTGCTGACAGATGTAAAGTTGGGAAACAATGGTAAAATGTCTTTGATTGACAAAAGCTCGCATTTGCTCAACAAATATTTCAATAAATTCTTGATGTCATCATCATCGTTATTAATCAAACTGATGATCAATTTATTGTTCTCCACATCTTCTAAAAACTTTTTGTATTTCTCGTCGTTACTAACGATGGTCTCAACTTGATTTTCCTTGTCAATAGGACTCTCGTTATTACCGTCTTGTTTGAAAACTTTTTCTATAATTAATTGATTAATCATTCTCTCAGATATCTTCAACCACAATTTCTTTCGAAGGTCATTATTCTCGGACGAGCGGTCAGCTATCAAGCAAGCTAGATTCAAATAATTGTATTTCAAGGCCAAGTTTATGGCATCTTCGTACTCTTCTAGTATAGCATATACATGGATAGCTGGTTTGAATTTCTCAAATTTTAAAAATAATCTCAAAATAAAATCTGGGTCAAAATGAATTTCATCGTCAGGAGTTTCCAAATACTTAAGAATCATAGTTTCAGCTTTCTTACCGTTGCTGCTTTCCTTTGGATACATCACCAATATACTCAAGTAAATATTGTGAATAATGACGTCAATAGCATTTGCTTGAAATATTAAAAATTCAAGATAGCTGAGGATCAAATTTTTCTCGATTGGTTCTGAGGTAATTTTCTTTTTTTTATTGAGCTTGTTGAGATTTTTGTTGTATGTCAAAATAGCAGGAACAAAGTTTTTGTAATCCAAGTCCTTGTACAATTTTGTCCATAGGTGTAATGTTTTCTCTGGTGAGTTTAGCAATAATATGTTGGAATATTTATAAATCAAAGACGGTTCGTTCTTTTTCTCTAAAATTTTCAAAGATTCGTCCCAATTTTCCAAATTAATCCAATAATTTAGAATAAAATCATAATCGTTGATGAGGTTGGCGTAAAATAATAAATGTTCCCTGTCGTTATGACTCTGGAAGATTTGATATACAGTATCTTTGTGTAAAATTTTACTATAGGTTGTGAGGAACTTGACAAATCTTTGTTTTAATTGCTTCAAGTCTTTTTCTGTATCTGAAACTGTGCCTTTTTCTTTATGCTTGTCTGTAGACAAATTATTATCCAACTCGTTAAACTTCTCCATGTAGATTTCAACAATCCATGAACTTATCAAGGTTTTTTGAATGAAGTATCGGCTCTCTTCATTGGGCTTACCTATACTGACAGGCAAAAGTTTAAGTTTTATAGTCAAGTATCTTAGAAGGCCGTCATAATTATTTTTGTTGAGCAATGCGAGGGCAACTGTTTCAAAAGGCTTGGATGTGTATGCATAGTTTTTCGCAGCTTCTTGGTAATCCTGCTTTTCGTTGAATAGGTAATCCGACTTTTTAGTTAAAATCAAGTCTTTGATAATGTTTGTTGCTTCTTTGTTGCCGCCAGCTTGTACAAGCAAAAGAGCGTTGTCAAACTGGTTATTTTTGAGATATATTTTCCAAATCCTCTTTGATTCGTCATTGACTACCAATTCGTAGATGTTATAGTTGGAGTAGATCCAAAATGTTTCTTCTCTGTGGTCAGCACATAGACCCAAAAACCTTTCATTACTCAAAAATGTAGGAAGGAACTTATGAAACACCATTTGCTGGTTGATTTTGTTTATCACAAGTAGCTCGTTGTTTCGCAAATAAATTATGTGATATTTGCTCAATAAAACAGAGTAAATATTTGTGGCATGATTGCTTTTTGGTAATTGAATGTTTAACAAATAGTTCAATTGAGTTAGCAATTTGTCACTGGATTGTGAACTGCTATTATCTGGAGAAGTAAAGATTATGCCACTTTTTGTTAGCCAGGCAAAATCCTCAGAGTTTTCAATGAACTTATTTCCTGTAATTGAACCTAAGTCATCAAATTTTTCATAGTCAGAGTAACTGCCACTTAGGAGTTGGTTAAATATTGATTGTGACTTGCTCAAGCCAGGGTTAAACTCATCCTTTTTGTAATAAAATATATCGTCACTTTGCACGATAACTGCAATGCGCTTTTTGCTGGAGCCTTGTAGACTTCTTTTGAGAAATATGCCATCTATTGCTGTAGTGTTGTTCTTATTGATTGGATTTCTCCATATTAGTTTGACAATTGGATTAGAGACCTTGTTGTTGGAGGACTTAAATTCAATCGAAGATTCGTAAATTTGACCAGTAGTGGTGCCTATCAAAAAGTTTCTGGCGCTGTTGGGAGTAAGCCCTTCTTCCGCATCATTCCAGTATATATACGATATGTTCATAGATTTGAGCTTACCGAGCACCACGGGCTGCTTTGAAGATTTGTTCAAGTAATAATTCACGTTTTTAACTGTGGTGATTATAAGATGATTGCCAGTGGGATCTAGATACAACCCTTTGATTCTGTTGCTTATAGAGCCACTAGAGCCACCTTGGTTGCCACTTCCATTAAATAAATCTAACTTGTCAACGAACTCAGGATTATTAAGATCAATCCTATATATGAAGTTATTTTTGAGAGCTAGAACTAAGATGTTGCTGCACGCTTTCAATGCCAACAAGTTCACTAAGCTGAACTGCAATTGTACTGGCTCTATAGAGAAGATGCTATTGCCTTCCAATGATGCGTTTTCATCCAATAACTGATTACCATTGGGATCTAGATATTGATTGTCGCTCATGGTATGGTGGCTATCGTCGGTAAATTTGACTGTTCTTGAGTATTTGATAGAACACTATTTGGACCAAGAGAATGAGAGGCTTCTTAGAGCAGAACGCATGTATAGAATTCAAAGATACGTTATGGCGCTTATTCGCTCCGAATCCGCAGATCGATAAAAATCCCGGACCGTGCATGGGACGGATCCGTACAGACATTTCTACTATCAATATACATAGTATACTATAGTCATGAGCAGTTCATTAATTAATAATAATTTATATAACAGGTTGATACATATTTACATTTTAAGATACAAGTGTAATTATTCGGACTCCAAAAAAGGTTTTGAATCTTTCACAACTTCTCTTCTTTCCAACTTTTTGTACAACGAAATTTGGGGATTGTGAAGGATGGTTTCCACTCTGTCCTTATAAATGTTCATTATTGACTGGTGTTTTATGTGCCTTAAGTAGCGTTGTCTGGCCTTGGATTTGAACCCAACCTCTGGGTGCTCATGAGACCCAAAGTGCTGAAGTTTTAAACAAGTGGCTTTGTATTGCTCGTTTTCAGTTTTAGTTGGGTGTGTGATAATTTTTAAATCTTTCCAAACAATGTTTGACTTAATCTCTTGTGCAAAATCTTTCTCAACTTCTGTAAGCGGTTCTTTGAACTTAAGCATTTTGTTGTTAAATTTGTCCGCCAATGACCTCGCTTTCCCTCTAGCTAGCCAATAAGAAGAAATATCATTCAAATGAGAGCCAGTTAAACAAACATTCTCATAATACAAAATGCGTAGAACTTCTCTCCAGTACTTGTGATATCCGACTTTCACTGCACAGCGAATTAGAAGATGATAAGATTCAATGTTAGGTCTAACTTTGAGTAATTTTTTCATGGTGTTTAAAGCAGCAAACGCCATGTCCATTCTTTCGGCATTGCCAAAGTGTTTTAAAAACGTGTTCAAAGTTTCAACATTTGGTTTTAATTGTTCTTTGTACTTGATCAAAGTATTCCATGCATTTTCATACTTCTTTTCCTCCAAAGCTTTATCAAGTATACGATTAAGGCAGGCTGTGTCCATGTCAGAAATTTTGAATTGTTTGTTATTAGCTTCGAAAACCTCCATAACCTTTTCAGAAGACATTGAGTTTAACATGTCACTCACGGCATACTTTAGCAAACTACTAGTAATTGGGACACTATTTTTGTCCATAAATTCAAGTAGCAATATTTTGGACGTCATTTCCGGTAGCGAGTTATAAATCAAGGCGTACGTTGTTAAGTCTGGTCTCAAGTCAAAATGTTTAAACTGCTGAACATATTCATACAATCTTTGAATCATTGGTAATTTATGCGGCACCGCCTTTTGCCTGTGAAGAATAGAGATAAATAAATTTATAGTTTTAGTATTTGGTAATAGTTGTAGTTTGAATATTTGATAATAAAGCTCCTTCATCGTGGCAATATCGAATTTTTTCGCGTAGAAGAAGATAGCATCGTTGAAAACATTTATATTCTGCTTTAAATCATATGTAAGTTTATTGTCGTAACGTAGAAGCTCTAGCAAAAGGTTTGAAATTATTCCGTGATGTCTTGAGGATTTTTTGTAATAGAAGTTAGAATGTGTTATATCATGAATGTAGCTCTCAAAAGTTTCTGGTGTTAAATGCGTGGGTATTGGTGGAATCTCAGAATAGTAGTGTGGCGGTAGTCTTCTCTTTTTGGGTGCCTTCGTCTTTTCTTGGACTTCACGCTCTAAATCTTCAACCGATGTTGTTTCTTTTAAAATGTTTAAGATTTTATATGTGTATCCAGCATGCACATTAAACAAATTCTCATTATATATTTTTTCTGCAAGTTGTTTATTCTTGACCTTATCTTCGCTAATCTCTGTTTGATAATTCATGTCAGCTCTTTTCAATCTTCTGGGATCGCCATCTAATCGTTTCACATAATACGAAAGAATTCTTCTACTGTACCTTGACCCTTTACCAACGTATGGGACAAACTTTTTGACATCTTCATCTGAAAGCAGGCTTGAATTTATCGTGTTTTCGGTAATATACTGTAGATCAATAGTATCTGAAAACGACGTTTCTGAAGGTTTTAGAGACGGTATTTTATTAATGAAGCCCCTTCGAAACTGGAGTTGTGGCGCATACCCAGTAGTTCCCTTGACAATGCCCTGGCATACCCGTATCATAGTGTTTGCTTAATATTGCTTTATAGTTGAACTCGATATCAAATAAATACCGAATGTGAAGTCTTTCATTCTCCAATGGGTGCACTTGATAAAAGCGAAGAGATCATATCCTATCGTGAAAGATAAAAATTGAGTCACGTGCTCATAAAAAAAATTTATTTTACATTTTGCATTTCTTTTCACAGAAGTTTGGCCTACTGTTTTGAACATGATTTCGCAATTACCGTCTTCATCTTCTCAATCTCCCGAGGGTCATCGTATCATATTACTAGCATTAACAATACACAAATAAAAATGAGCAGTAGAGAAGGTTTTGTCCCAGCCAACAATGTCAGTGCCGCTGCCGGTGGCTTCTCCGCCGTCAAGAGTTATGGTGTCAAGTACATCTGCGCTTACTGCGCCAGCACTTTCACCTTGAGTAAAAATGAAGCTATCAGATGTAAAGAATGTGGTCATAGAGTGATATACAAAGCTAGAACTAAGAGAATGGGTATGTCATCTTTATTTCATATTAACTCTTTGTTATGGGTTGTTTAAAAAGAGAGATTTATCCAGTAACAAGTTTTATACTAACATCATCTATAGTTCAATTCGAAGCTAGATAAGTTTTTAGTTATCAACGGAAACATTTGAGATTATCAACTCACTTCTCGCGGTACATCTATATTTTGTTTGATGTTGACATTTACTAGCTAATCAACTAGACATTTTGTATCAAGTTACCAGTCTTAGTAATTCAAAATAATGAAAGGGAAACAAACAAAGGGTGCATTAATATTTTGTTTAATTTTAGTTTTTGATTCAGTTCAACTACATTTTATCTTTTATGAAATCGGCCAAAATTGCATTTAAAGTGCGATAATGTATATTATATTTATTAGAAACAACTATTAGCCAAATAGCTGTAGATCAGGTGTGGTACTCCTCTCCGAACAAGATGAGAAATAACATGCTTCAAGAAGACAAAACTAGCTAGCAAATAAATACCGATGACATTATTATACTGATCAGTATGATTCGCGTATTTTTTCAAAAATGTCTAGAAGGCTTTCCATTCCATCTAATATATTATCATCTGGACCTTTCCCCGGGGTAAGTTTGGAATGAGCAAAATCTATAAGATTTAAAGAGCTCATGGGGGCATTTGGGCGAAGTTCGTCAGAACTTTTTTCTTCTTCATCTTCCTCGTCGTCGCTTATGTCAAAATCCTCTCTCACTAGTGGATCATCGTCGTAATCAGACACTTTCTTCCATCTTTCGGCGTCATTTTCGAAAACAATCAATATACTAACAGAAAACATTCTGACTTCGGTATCTAGAAGACAATTATATAAAAGCTGTAACCGCTGTATAGTCTTCTCAATGATCGCTTTTTGTTGCTCAGTCGTGAGAGAGTTTTCAGAGAAGAATAGCTTGAAGCCATCTATGACATTTTTTGCAGTTAGGTTTCTTCCAAAATGTTTATTATATGTTATAGATGCCTCATTTGTGTTCAATAAGTAGAATGGCCCATCTTTTTCATTCGCTAAAATGCCTTTGTACTTATGTGTCTGTTCATTCTTTTGGTATGTCTTCATGCCACAAATTCTGAAGCCCAAGGACCCACTGGTAGTGGTCTTAGAAACTTTGGCTAACCTTTCTTTTTTTTCCGGAGTAACATTTTCATCCGTTAGCACCTTACCCAATTTGATATCTATAATGCTTGGTTTTTCAAAGCCATACAAAATGTTTTCCAAGACCACGTAGGGCTTATCGTCTAGGACTGTGAGATTCTCATTTTTGACTAGCTGCTGTTTGGCTTTTTCCAACTCTTCAGAGTTTACAACACCTTGCTCTTCCAACTCCTTTGTGATGCCTGAGTCGAGACGCCCTATAAACTGTGGCATCCAGTCTGATAACAGTGATCCAACATATCTATGTTCGGCTTCTTCTTTATCTTCGCCATTCAATAACTCCCTTCGCTGATGTTCTAATTCCTTTGCATATATAGCAGAATAGAAATCAATCTCTTGTTGTGTAGTGAGCTTGGCGAACAAATTTCCTTGAGAGGTATCTACAAGGATACCAGGGTGGCCGGCAGCTTGGTGCTCCAATGCTTTAAACCCTTCCATTTTTATGCTTTTTTGTGGCTTTATGAAGTTGACTTTTTGCTAATTAGAGACTTTGTTTGGTCTGATTGTTATCTTATGGAGCGATCAGCATGCTATTGAGATTTAAGTGAGGAAGGCAGCGCGACGGTGCGCCATAACCAAATTCTAGCGCTTGGCAGACGCCAAAATTAATTTCGATCTTAAGACAGAAAAATATATGCAATATCTTCTGTCTTCTGAAATGGACGCATCATTTTCCAGAACCATCAAATTATAGAATTAAATCATCATCGCTGCTGGCTGGCGAAGTTTCACGTTCCCTTTTTCATTAAAGACAAAAAGATTTTTTATATCGCCACGGAGGTAAAATGTCAGAAAAATTAAACATCAACTTGGCAGAGATGGATGAGGAGATGGATGTTGACGATGAACTAGTAGATCAGGAGAAAAACGACGCGGTTGAAGGAAAGAATTCTGATGAACAAAAACAAAAGAAAGACAAGTCGGATAAAAGCAAAGTGAAAGCCAAGTTACCTCCAAAAGTGTCTGTCGGTGAACTCCCCGAATCTACCAGAAAAGACAAGACTCTTCGTGAAGTATTGGACATGATGGATGACGAGTACGCTCCAATAATTCCAGATGCTGTTACTGACTTCTATCTTGCAAAAAACGGTCTTCAGTGCCCAGACGTCAAAATCAAGAGAATACTAGCACTTGCTACACAGAAATTTGTCAGCGATATCGTGACTGATGCATACGAGTACTCCAGAATAAGATCATCATCATCTGTTTACAATAGCAGTAACCCACAAGCTAGAGCTAGAGCACTTGTCTCCGGGCAAGCAAGCACAGGTGGTGGTGGCAGTAACAAGCAGGAGAAAATTGTGCTCACCTCTGATGACTTGAGCAGTGCACTTTCCGAATATGGGTTGAATATTAATAGACCCGATTTCTATAGATGAGCCTGTCTTATTATCATGCCCTTTTCATTTTACAAAACCTCTTTTTCTTTGCTTGCTGCTTGTTTGTTTTCATTGTGTATAATTAGTTTAGAAAAATCTTAATAATTTTTTAGTATTCATAGGGTGGCTACTAAGCCAAATTTTCAAAAATGTTACTTGTATAATCAGTGTTTACTGTAAACTAAACTTATATAGTTGAGAATGCCTTGCAATATCCTGTCCTTAGCATAAATTTGTTTGAGTTGGTTTCCGTGGACATACAAAGAGAGCAGCTGCTTAGGCGTATGTTTTAAAAATCTTTTCCAAATCTGGAATTGAAGTAGAAGATTCAATTGAAGGGATAATAACGCCGTTGACAGCAACAGTTGGAGTACTATGGACAGACAAGGCTCTGTGGAATCTGATAAAGTACTTCAAGTTATTAGTGACACCACTGTCGATGTTTTGGTGCTCTTTTTCATCTGGGTTTTTGTCTCTAATATATAACAAATTGTAGACGTCATCTTCAGCGACATTTTTCAAGCTGTCAGAAGCTAGCTTCGCCAATCTTCTGTAAATTTCGTTACGTGTTTCATGGATAATTGCGGTATCAAAATATTCTCTTTGGTGCTCGAATAAGACTTTAGCAAATGACCAAGCTTGGTCTGGGGCAACTTGGCTAACAGCAACAAAGGCCTCGGAAGTGGCACCAGAGCCAGGAGCATGCCACGGCTGAACCACTGGTCTAATAACGAATTTAAATTTGCCTGGGTAGTCCTTCGCAATCAATGGGATAAACTCTTTGTCAAAGTTTAAAAATAGTTTGGCAGAAAATGGACATACAAAGTCCAAAAACAAGTCAACCGAATTATAGTTAGTGGATGAGCTGGAACCGTTAGATACGCCTGCCAATTTGGCTAAGCCTGCGAATTTTGGTGGAATAGACATTGTGTGTGGATTATTGATAGAGGAATGTGTAAAAACGTAAGTGTCGTTTCAATTGAATAAGCAAAAGCCAAAATCACCATAGTATACTAAGGAAAGAAAGTAACTGGAAGAAGGTTGTGAAAAGATTCCGGAGTACATTACCCCTGATAGTGTTCGCCACGCTTTTGACATCGCAATGCACGTGTTATCTCCTCTATACAGTGTGTTCCTCGTACATACGCTTTCCGCAGTCTTCCATACACTTGCTACTATAGAATTGAGTTACTTTATATAGGACCAGAATGCCGGAAATTTATAAGTATATTGTCTAAATTTGTATATGCTTTACTTTTAGTGTTGTTGTTGTACAACTTGTATATTTCCTTTAAAGTCCTTTGTGCTTTCAAAGACAGCTTTGCCGTCCTTAATGGTAACATAACTTAAAATGTCTTCTTTTTTGACAGGCAATTTTTCGTTGACTAAAGCTTTGGACCCTTTGGAGCTCTGATCTTCAGAATTAGCCAAAATATTTTGCAAGTAGGGAAATTTTATAGGGTTGGATCCAGCCTGAATCAATACTTTAGTTGGTCCTACAATATTGACGTAGCGATAATTACTTGCTCTAATATTGAAAAGCCATTTGGCAAAGTTAAAAAATGATTTTTTGAGGATGCCATAACTTTTGAGCCATGCTTTTTTGACGACTTGTAAGTATTTGTTGGTTGAAGTCCAGTTTGCTATTTCCATTTGCTTTTGATCCTGTTCTAGCTTACTTTCTGCTGGAATATCTGTCGCTGATTCTAATTCAGTTGCTTGCTGTTCTGCGACAGAAGCGTTTTTGCGAATCAAATCTTGAAAATATATCATGTTGGACAAGTCATCTGGACCATTGATTTGAACTCCCAAAATATTATTTTTGTTAACTAAAATGGTTTCATTTGACTCCAAATTAAGCTCGTAGATCTCACCGTTGCCTAGTAGCGCGATATCACCTCTACCAGAAACAAAGCTGTATAAATATCCGTTCCCGCTGCCGCTCAAACCAGTTTTAGTTGATCTTTTCAAATTGAGGCTTCTGGAAAGCTTTCTGGAAATAGTCGTAGGTATGAATTTGTTTTTGAACATTAAGGTGTTTCCAGTGAACGCATGAATTGCGCTTTTTGGAAATATAGCCCAGTCGGCAGTACCATCCAAGGACAAGGTGTAAAATGTGTTGAAAGTCCTAGTATTGCCATTGTTTATAAGCACATTGAATGGAACTGTGGAAATCACTTTTTGGTAAGCTAATGGTATTCTTCCTGAAAGGAGTGTCACAAAAAAGTTGAAATACTTCAATTCGCTTGTTATGAGATCGTTGATAGATGTGTTTGTCACGAGCGAAGATTGTGTGTAGTAGTTTGGGAAATATAAGGAGAGAAGAGAGTTTTTCTTGAAGTACACGGAGACAGATGGCGGAGATTGAATCAAAAGCGTGGTTGCTGGCGTACCAATTGGTTTAAGTATTGGATCTTGAAGACTGGTTGTGTTCTCAGTGCTGGTTGATGAGTATTCGGCCACAGTTGAGTTGTTGATGACTGTAGCTGTGTTAATTAGCCTTTGGAATATTCGGCGGCCATGAGGCACAAAAGAAGACACCAATTTCATTTTTATATCTGAACCAAGGACCGTGGTGAAACGAAAAAGGCCAGCCAATTGCAGATATACTAAGATTCGCCTGTATGCGGAGCCTTCTGTATATTCATATACGCCGCTGATAGGGTTAATTTGCACTGCTTTTGCTGCCAAATTTTGCTGCTTTCAATTCGCCTGGACACAATATACCATTGGTATGGAGCATTATATGTGCAATACTGCATAATTACGTGTGTCTTAAGTTTTTTTCCTGCTAAACTTGGCACCCTGCTCTCCATACAGAAAAGCCATCCGGGTACTCCTTTGACCTTTCTGTTACAGAAAGTGCAGTGTTACGGCGACTTGTCCACTTATGCTACGCAACAGGCATTTTTGCATGGCGGCCGAAACTACATTTATTTGAAAAATCATTACGTTCACCAGCTTCGTTTACTTGGCTAATCCCTGTACTACTGCTACTTCCAGATTACATCTTTTGACAAGGTTCTCTTCGGTTTCTATTTTCTTCACTTCTTGTTTTCCCGGATATCTGTGCCTATTAATATTGTCCACAGTTCTTTTTCTCGGGTTGTTTTGTTTTTAGTTTCTTGAGAATATCATAATAGTATCGTCAATATGAGTGGAGGTAAGCAACGTCCTTTGGATCTTATATGTTTCTGAGCTACTTTCAAGGCAAACACGGCCAACGCCTTAAGGTGCCTGAAAGAATATATGTTTATTAACAATCATTTATAGTCAGAGTTCTTGATCTCGTGAAACCTTTTACGCCTTACGTCCCAGAGGTCTCGCCACCGTTAAGAAAGGTGCCATTCAAACAAAGGGTGATGTGGACTGGTGTCACCTTATTAATCTTCTTGGTCATGAGTGAAATCCCATTATACGGTATCGTTTCTTCGGACTCTTCTGATCCGCTTTTCTGGCTACGTATGATGTTGGCTTCCAATAGAGGTACCTTAATGGAATTGGGTATTTCCCCAATTGTGTCTTCCAGTATGGTTTTCCAATTATTGCAAGGTACTCAGATAATTTCCGTTAATTTAGAAGACAAAAATGAACGTGAAAATTTCCAAACCGCCCAAAAGCTTTTTGCCATCATGCTCTCCATTGGTCAAGCTACCGTTTATGTTTTGACCGGCATGTACGGTGTCCCATCTGAGTTAGGCTGGGGCGTTGGTATCTTGCTTGTCTTGCAATTAGTCTTTGCTGCATTCTTGGTCATCTTGTTAGACGAATTATTACAAAAAGGTTACGGTTTAGGATCCGGTATTTCCTTATTCACTGCCACTAACGTTTGTGAACAAATCTTTTGGAAAACTTTTGCTCCAACCACTATTAACTCCGGTAGAGGTGATGAATTTGAAGGTGCTTTAGTCTCTGCTTTCCATTCTTTCTTCACTAAAAGAGACAAGAAAAGGGCTTTGATCCAAGCTTTCTACAGAGACGAGTTGCCAAACTTATTTCAATTATTGGCTACTTTATTCGTCTTCTTTGCCGTTGTTTACTTGCAAGGTTTCAGATTGGAAATTCCAATCAAGTCCACAAGAACCAGAGGTCCATATCAATCCTACCCAATCAAGTTGTTCTACACTTCCAACACCCCAATTATGTTACAATCTGCTTTGACTTCTAACATCTTCATCATTTCCCAAATGTTATACAACAGATTCCCAAACAATATTGCCGTCAAGTTGTTGGGTGTTTGGGAAGCTAGACATGGTTCCGCTCAGCTCTTTGCTTCTGGTGGCTTGGCTTACTATATTCAGCCACCGTTTTCTATTTCTGAAGCTTTGTTGGACCCAATCAAGACTGTTGTTTATATTTCTTTTGTTTTGACTTCATGTGCTGTTTTTTCCAAGACTTGGATTGAAATTTCTGGCACCTCTCCAAGAGAAATTGCCAAACAGTTCAAAGATCAAGGCTTGGTCATTGTCGGTAGAAGAGAAACCTCCGTTTACAAAGAGTTGAAGAAAATTATTCCAACCGCTGCTGCTTTTGGTGGTGCTACCATTGGTGCTTTGTCTGTTGCCAGTGATCTTTTGAGCACTTTGGGCTCCGGTACCTCAATTTTATTGGCCGTGACCACCATCTACGGCTACTACGAATTGGCTGCTAAAGAAGGTGGCTTTATTTCAAACTTGCCAACTGGCTTAGGAGAAATTTAGAGCAAGTGATAAGGCTCTGTTGGATGCTATCGTCCTCATAGAAAACTCTAAAAATTCCAAAAAATTCACAAGAATGGAGAAAAAAGAAGGAATTGAATAGAACATTTGCTCTTTTGAGAAGATCTAACGATTTATTCATGCTTGTACGACTATGCATTTTCTATTTAATTCTTTTTTTATTTATCTTCTGTTTTTATAATTATTGTCACTATTAGTATTTTTTTCATTCTATATTAACTTTCACATAATACAAACTTCAGGAATCCACTAGACATTTAATGTTCTGACTACTCCTTCAAGTAAAAAAAGGCCTTTCATCCTCTACGTTAATTAAATTTTCAGTAATGTCAGCAGATGAACCAAAGAGTTTACATTAATGACAAGAAACAGAAACAAAATAATACAAACAATTTACATAGACCACAGCCTGATAAATATACCTCAACCAGCATCGGTTAAAACGATGCCCTACTTTACTGCTCAGGTTTCCTTCATCTTCATATCTTCTTCATACTTGAGCTCGTCGCTCAACTCCAAGTCCTTAGCAGTAAAACAGTACTTTTCAGGAGGCAACCTGATACCCCAGGTAGGTATGCACGTAGGCAAAGGCTTTTTATTTTTCTCATTCGCAAGCTCAAATAACAACTCCCTCGACTGCGAGTTCTTAAATTGGTAATCCATTCTAGCGGCAATTGCGAGCTTCGCGTCCTCGATGGTCATTTGCTTATTGGTGCCCACATTGCCGGCATTAGTGACATTGTGCAGGCTCATGTTGCCGTGGTCGCTGTAAATGACGGCATCTTTAAGTATGCCTGTCGTGTAACGGTATGCAAAATCCATAAGTTGAAGTGGAACATGGTCTTCATAGGAGTTTATTGAGTTGGACGCGAATAAAAGATGCAAGAGCTTCACGTCTCTTGGAACATTGTCTTGGTTATTTTGATATTGTGAAGATTCGCCATTTGCTTGGTTCGCCATTTTCGCAATATGAGTTTATTGACTCGCAGTCTCAAATTTAGCAGAATGAAAATAAGTGTATCTCAAGCAGGCGTTCCAGCGTCTCGCTCGTTGACAACTTTGATGAAAAAATGTGAAGATTGGAAGACGAGTTTGTAACATCAATTCTCAAGCTTCCTTTTTATCTCAGACCTAGGTTTAGAACTTTGTTTTGAATTTTGGCGTTTCATAATATACATGTTCTGCTTTGCGCACAATACGTACCAATACCTGCAGGCTTGACTATTTTTCAACATGAAGTATTGTTAACAAAGCGTGATTTGCACATTTGGTAGACACTCAAAATGCATCAAAAAACTTTATTATACCCCTCCCCACTTGGAGCAATAGTGCTCCTGTGGCTACCTGTGGCTTTCAAACATACCTTGGGCTGAATTGAAACATGTTGATTCATAGCCTTGTGGTGAAAACAACTTGAAGCCACTTCAGCTGGTTTTGTTAAAACAGTGAAAATATATTCTTGAAAAGCCGAAAAATCAGAAGCCATTATAATACGCCATTAAAACAAAAATTTCTTTACCATAAGGGCTTGAAGCCAAAGAAATTCAATAATGTTATGTGGTTAGGAAATATTTGATTTAAATTTCTTCTATTAATTGATTGGTGAACCGTAAGCAGCAACATAATAATGCATAAATACACATCCTTAAAATAAGCCCATAAAACTGTGACAGTGAAGGGATTATATAAGGCAACAACAAAAACTATCGCAGGAAAAGGTCTCAAAAAGTTATTAGCTTTGTTTTGCCCAGAGATATTGAAATTACGTAGTACCTGAAGTTGTGAACTTACGGCAACGACAAACTACTAGAAACTCTGATTGTAGAGGCATTTAGCAATTATGTAAAGCTGTTTTCTTTTGTCACCTATGATAATTAAATTCCATGATAATATGAGTTATATAAAGAATATCAGTGGTAGCAGGTTTTTCTGATACATATACTAAGACAGACAAACAGGATTTTTAAGCTTAGTATCAGCTCCACAAGTATACATTCAGAAAATCCAAGTTTTTTATACTTTCTTTGTCACCCTTTAGTGAGGATTTTAATCAGCACTGAGCAAAACGTCTTTACGGCTTTGGCACAATGCATATCTATTAATGTTTGTACATAACTACTTTTAAACGTAAACATTAGATCATACACATGTAAATCTACAAAATAGGATAATATTTAGAGAGCATGATTACTGCTTTTACACAACAAAGCACGGGTAAAGTCTATCTTTACTGTTTATTAAAGGGGCTAATAGGATTAGTAGTATATGATTAGGATCAAGAGGGAGGAATATGGATGAAGTTGATAGGATATCGTCATTAATAATATCACAGGATGGATATCGGAAGTTCAAATTAACGAAAAGGAGCTAAACAAATTAAAAATGATTATGGACAGAAAAGGATTATAGGGTTATTGAAAAACTATCTAGAAGTGAAGTAAAATGCAATAAAAGAACAATGTGTTTTGTTTGATAACCCGTTGAGTAAACTGGTTCGCTTAAAGGTTTTTTTCCTCATCGTTGGAAGAGGCGGTGGCTGGAGAAACATTATTTTGGATTTCGTTAGTCTCTGGGTTGTAAGCGTACTTACTCTTCTTTCTGATATTCTTACCACAGAAGTAAAAGTAGTATGGAATAGCGCAACATGCCAAAGAGATGAAAGCCAATAAAGAGATACCCCACTGATAACCCAATCTGTGCAACATTTGCACAGTGTACAAGACGCAAGTGGCACCGTGTAAGGATCTAACAAGAGTCTTGGAAGCCAATGCAGACGCGGCATAATGCTGGTACGAGTCAACAATATAGTTATTGGCAGAGTTATAAATCAACAAGAAGCCAATACCACATGGAATACCAGCAATGGCAGGACCGACCCATACTAATCTTGGGTAAGAGGTCCAGGCAAAGATAAAGAGACCAATTGGTAATAACCAACAAGCAACCATCATCGGGTACAATCTGATTTCCGGAGGTGGAAGCTCGCCTCTTTCGATGAACTTGGCAGCACGTCTATTGTACAATTTGTTGACGACCGGAGTAACGGAAACAGCTATGACAACACCAATACCCACACCAATAAACATTAAACCGGTCATACTATCTTTCCAGCCCTTACCTTCATTGAAAACAACTGGGAAAGTAAAGAAAAACATGTAAAGTAAACCGTAGATAACAGACATGTAAAGAGTAACTAGGAAGATGATAACTTCAGTAAGTAAGATGAGAGGTCTGGTAACAGTCTCCACAGCAACTTCCTTTAACGATCTAGGTTTCAAATCTTTCAAAATTTTGTAACTGTTGTCGCCAGTAAGCTTAATCAACTTATTCTTTCTCTTTTTCAAGATAGTTTGGTGGTGGGTTTCTGGAATAGTAAGGACAACACAGGCATAAATCACACCACTGAAGATTAAAGTAACCCAATAGAGCCATCTCCAGCCGACGTTATCACCAATGAAGCCACCAACTAGCGGGCCAACAATTGGACCGGCAAACGGAGCAGCAGAGAAAATGGCCATGGCACTACCTCTTTCATGGGCTAAGAAAATGTCTGACAAAGAGCCACCAATCAAAGTCATTGGGGCAGAGAAGGCAACACCATCAATAAAACGGCACACCAAAAGGGTACCAATATTCTGGGCAACAGCGCATGGAATAATAAAAATAACACCTAATAATAATGTTGAAGAGTATATTAGTCTTCTACCGACTTCTTCAGAAAGTGGAGAAAAGACAATTGGACCAACACCAAAACCAAGAACAAATAAAGTGACTGCTAGGATGGAGACTTCCTCAGAAACACCAAAAGTTTCCATAGGACCGGTCATATCACCGGTGACAACTGAAGAAGCAAAGGCAACGTCAAAACAGATTAAGCCGAGGAAAATCGTGATCATCCATTTCTTAGCTGAACCCCAAGTTCTTGGGTCATCTTTGTCGTTTTCCACAAATGTCACCAATCTGACACCGGTTTCTGGATCCAATGGATACTTCCATTCGTCGAGTTCGTTAGCGTTTTCACTGATGGCACGGTGGTTAGTGGTCTGTTGAACAACTTCATAATCAATAGGGTCTTCCAAAGGACCTAAAGCACCAGCACGACCGGAAGCTCTGGTAATGATTTTGTCTATTGGGTCCAATTCAGCCACTGAGCGAATACTGTGGCCGGTGGATATTCTGTTCAAGGCATTGGATGAATGACTGTTGACTTGAGATAATTGTGCTCTGGAATCATGATGACTCTGAGGCATGAAAGCGGTTGGAAAATTTCCATCATGTGAGCTGTCGAGCGACTTGTGATCACTATGTTCACTCATGTCGGAAAGGGTGTGTGAGCTAACTGTCAAGTGTGTCCAATGTTTATCAAAGGATGATTATGCTATCAAAGCTTTAAGTGATAAAAATATGTGGAAACTTATTTGCTAATGCTTAAACGTATAGGTGTTAGCGATGCTGGACTGATATTATGCCCACGATGACAGTTTTGTTACACTTCAAATGCGATGTCAAAGTTCAATGTTTAGACAACCTCATTTGAATCATTTTCTGGACTTCCACAGCGAACATCGCAGTGTTTATATACCTTTTTATCAGAAGGTATAACCGACATACTAAAATTTTTTTCTCTAGCTACTGCATAAAGAAGTCCAAGTATGCTCGGCCAACACGCTAATGCAGCCGAGCCTGTTGTTTTGCGTCGAAACAAGCGTAGAGGGGCAAAAGCTAAGAGTTTATTTTGGCCCGGGGGCGTTCATTTTGTACGTCCTTCGCGAAATGACAGGCGAGCGTTTGAGAGATTTTCTGCGGGAACTGCGTTGCAACCTTGCCCTTAATAGCAAGGTAAGAACCAATAAGGGTGCAAGTGCCGGCAAGGAGACCCCAGCCGTTTATATATGAGGCGGAAGCTCTACCCTGTCAGCGTTGTATTATAACAAAATCGTTAGAAGTTTTTGCATCAACAATAAGCTTAAAGACGAGTGTCAAATACTCAAAAGTCTAATTTTTCAATTTGAGATATATTCGAGAGCGATCTCCTAACCGATAAATTTGGTGAGAGTTTTGCAATTTGTCTAGTTCCATGGAGGGGCACAATAGAGGGGCGTACAAAGTTACTGAAAAGAAGCACAAACGGAGGCGGCCTCGGCGAAAAGTTAAGTTCGCCGATGACTCAGCGTGACCGTTACGCTGTTTCAGGACAAGATGCTTTGCCAACTTTTTAATATATACCAATACCCTGTTATATCGGAGCATCGGCGTTTACACACAATGGTCACAATTATGTTTCTTTTTTTGGTGATTAATGTTGTTCTAGAAGCGCTCAGCATCAATTATAACTGTTATTGGTTCGGCCAACTTTGACCTTAAAGTTGATGTTAAGGATCGAAATTCGACGTATAGCTGTTATTTTTACTTTTGAAAAGTAATACGTCTAAACCTTAAACTTGCTGTCATGCTGGATGCGACGGTAGCTGCCACTGCGCTGTCATGCTCTTGAACTCTTGTGATGGTTGCGTTACAAGGAACTGCTTATGATCCCGGGCTCCTTGGTAGCGGCCGATCTCGCTAAGATCTTCTCTCCTTCCCTCCTTTCTTCACTTCTCTTTTGCATGCCGTTGTTTTTTGCCCTTATTTCCGGTACTGGCACACTTGCCAATTTTCCTAATTTACTATCAGATGCATGACAGGGATGCCAGTCGAAATTAAGCGTCTGGTAACTTTTTTCCAGAGTCACTTATGAAGGCGCACACGAGGGTTATTTTAATTGAGATATTGTCAATAATAGATTAGCGGAAATTATCGGTATTCAGACAAGCAGCTCCTCAAAATAGCAGCATTGAACAGCACCTGTCAATTTGAAAATGAACACAGCGAGACAAGTCGTTTTGCGAGTTTGTGATGGGGTTTCTATGCTTCCATGGGGTTATATATCCTTGCCAGATTTGAAAGAATCATCTGAAAGGGGAACTCTACAGCAACTTTGCAGTGGCATGGAAAAAGGGCTTACTCAGTCCATGTAAATGCCCAAATTTGTCTTGTGGGCGTCAAAATTGGTGTAGTCATCCCGGAACAGTGAGACAGAGCTTTGCCTAGTACAGATTCGCGGTGCAACAAAGCGCTTTGTTGGGCATGCATTAGCAAAGCAATGGAACAAAAGAAGGCATTATCTATTCAGGACGACTAAAGGGATAAGAGTTGAATTCTGGGAGACATCTGGCATTAATATTTTCATGATTATCATTGGTATAGTATAAACGTGGTAGCAAGGAGCAATGAAGTATGGTGGGATTTGTTATAGTATAGTAAAATATAGTATAGTAACATGTAAAGAGGTAAAAAAAAGTGAACAAACAAGAGCCATAAAGATAAAACGTGAATAGCAAATAGCATATGAAGCGCCTCAGTAGTTTGTCGGAAGATACAGCATAAGACCGTGGTGAGCAGAAATGAAGTTTTGGCTTCGACAGGAAGAGATACTAAAGATTCGAACATTGCAGATATACCTTTCCTTTTCGGTTTTTGTTGATCACTTTCTTTTTTGTTTTTTCGAATTTTTTAATTTTTTCTTGAGGTTTATTAACGTTTTTTTTGCTCTATGGCACTAGCAAGACCAGAATAAGCAAAAACCTAAAAACGCGTGTAGTACCATTAAATGATTGAAGAACTGAAATAAAGGCTAGGCTTATCAGACAAGTGGAAAACCGTCGAGAGTTTCACTGTGTTGACAGTCTCATTGACAACCTTCTTGTGAAGTTTCATGCTTCTCATGATAGGGAGTAGGCAGGGACAAAGAACCTCCACTTTGCGAAGATACGGTAGCGACGTGATAAACTTCCTGAGGTTTTCAATTTCCTTCTTGTTATATTTTGAAGCGTCATAAGTGAAGCTCTCAAAGCCCATGAACGCGGTGTGGTTTCTGGTGAGTTTGGCCGACCTTGAGTGAATTGAACTTTTATTGCTCGCTACGTGATCGTGTCCATTGCCATTGTTAGTAGGATATTCGAGGTCAGTTGAATTCTTCCTAGATGCCGGTGCGCTACAGCTGCTGATGCTGGCAGAGTCAGTTTGAAGGTGGACTTCTTCACTGGTATTGGCTGGTTCGAGCTTTATGCTGTCTTTGGCCGCTCCATTTGGAGATTGTTCGCCATCAGGTAAAATAGAAGCATTAGCAAGGCGTTTTTTGCTAAAGATCTCGAGACAAGTTTCCTCACGGTGGTCACTGCCGAAGAGAAATAAGCTTGAAAGACTCATGCACGATATGCACAAGCTTTTCACATACTTCTCATAGCCTTTTATATGCGGGACCTGCGATAAGAGTACTGAGGCATACACTTTCTGGCGGTTATTGTGTGAATTTTTGATAGTGATGTCATTGATAGTGTAGGAGCAGCACTCTAGTAATTGGTCAGCCCATACGGCATTTTTGTCTATTTCGTCAGCTGTGATCAATGTCACTTTCCTGTATATAATGTTGCTCAAGGCATCAATGAGCTTGTATGGGTAGTTGGTGCTGTTGGATAAAATCGTTCCGGCAACAATTTGTTTTTTATAAGCTTCGTGGTATTCTAGAGCGATCTTACAACAGCTGTACAACTCATCAATCTCTAGGTTCAAAAAAATCTTGATTATAACCCCGATGGGAAGACTGACAAGCAGCGCCATTGAATTAAACGCTTGAGGCTATGTTATGGTGCTGAATTTGTATTTGGGCTCTTTTGCCTGGATATCTGGCAGGATGGAAAATGTTCTAATCTTCTTATTCTGTTTCTTTTCCCTTTGTTTAGCCTAAGCTTTATTTTATATGCTTACTTTGCGGCGTGGTCTGAGTAACGGTACTCTGTCCACTGGAAGATAAGATGCGTCGCCACCTTTGGGCCGACTGATAAGATTTGAACGTAAAAGGCTCACCAGAAAGGCACTTGGGCGGTACCTTATGCAGGGCTTCTGGCGGTTAGGGAGCTGAAAGAGAACAGTAAAACAGAGAAAAACAACTAGAGAAACAAACGATTCTGTTAATTGGATCTGATGACTGGTATAGAAGTCATCACCGGTAAACAGTAAAAGCAAACAGTAAGGTAAAAGGAGAAAACCCGCAAGAAAAGACAAACGTGTAAAGGCAAGAGAGGTAAACTAGAAACGGAAGAAAAGAAAGCAGCCAAGAGAGAAAGAAAGTGGGAAAAAATAGTAATTAGCCAGAAAAGAGAAAGATTCTTGAGAGGTGTCAGTCACGGCCGGGACAAATACAACAAGAGAGCCAAGGATTCTCATGGGGGCAAGGCAAAGAAAAAAGATCACCAGAAGCTGGCAACACAGAAAAATATCCTGGGGTATTTTGTTTGGCTCACGTAATTGTCAGATCGCCAGTCGGATGTTAATAATAGCCCCAGGTCTATGACATCAGGTGCCTTTACACTTCGTGCCTCGCGCAGGCATACACCGCAAGAGGCGTCGCACAGCAGTATTCGGCGTACCGGCGCCGGCGCCCCTTCGATATGTCTTTCGCAGCGCCTGCACCCGGATCCTTAAATCTGCCCCTGCGAGCACACGGGAGCATGAGGCGCCAGCCTGTTTATAGTGTGCTTTATATTGGTACGTACCTATGTAAGCGGCGCTCTTGAGGTTTCAGGAGGGCCAGCTTGTCCCATCCGGAAGCCGAAGCAGCTGCGACATGTTGGATTAACACCCCAACATCCGTTGCCACTTGCCTTTCGATCAAGCCGTATCGAGCCCTAACCGGCGAAGCACAACCGGCGCCACAGTAATATCGCGAACTATCCGGGTGGTCTCGTCGTGGATATCCGCTTTGACCCTGTTGATGGAACGCTCACGGGCCTCGCTGCTGTCCGAGTTTGGAGCTTGGGAAACAAATTTGTTCTGAACAAGATCGTTTACCGAGAGATACACCCTGGACATCCGGTTAAACTCTTTGGCTTCCTCTTCGGTAACAAGGCCTCCAGCACCGGCCCCCGCACCGACATCGCCACTTGCCACCGCCACAATCTGACAAAGATACTGGCGATACCGCTCCTGCTTGCCTGTGGCATCGTTGCCAAATGGGAGACTTGTGCAGGCAAGCGCCTCTTTGGCTTCCTGGAGGCTTAGTGCTCCATCTGATGGGATGTCTGAAAATCTCCCGGCAACCCCTTTCCTGCGCTGTTCCGGCTGCCTGGAAACTAAAAACTGCGTTGTCTGCTTCCGTTTCTGTCTGAATTTCCCAAAAGATCTCATTGCGTGCTCACCGCCGCTAGTGCTCATTTCTATCGTTTCGTTTGTGCGATTCGTCTCCAAACCACCGCTTTTCCCCTGTTCCAGCGCGCAGCGCTCAACGTCTTCAGCGTCGCTACCGCTGTCTAGCAAGTAGCCAAGATTTACGTTTCGCTTTCGCTGCTTGTTGCTCTTTCGGGCCCCCAGGTCAGCATCACTAAGCCCTAAGTTTTTCAAAACGTAGTCTTTTCTGAACGAGTCAAAGTCAAACTTGTTAGTCTTGACACTTTTAAACGACACTGGCGTAAATCCTTCGCCATTGTTGCCGCCGTCGCCGTCATGACTGGTTTGGTAGCTGGAAGCGCCAACAGGGGCATTACGACCCAGTACCGATGATGTGCTATTGCTCCGATCCTCAAGATCGTCATCTTTGATGTTCTTTTTCTTGTGTTTCTTGGGTTTAATAAAGTATAGCGGCTCGTTACTAGCAATTATCTCGTCCACTTCGCCCTCGAGTTCCTGCTGTCTCTGTTTCTTGGTACTAGTTTTCCTTTTAAACGTCAAAGCGGTCCCTTTCAGTGACATTTGCTACTTATGGAACATGTCTTGGCTCACTTTGTCCTGCTGATTACAATTTTTATCGGGCGGATGTGGATAAAGGATATTGAAAAATCCCTTTCGGCAGATAAATTTCAGTACCCTTGTAACTTCACAATAGCTGGTTGGTCAAATGCACACAGACAAGAATTCTCTTCAAGCAGCTCATTCGCGTTTTCCAGAATGCTTCGCAGAAAACCAAAACTTGCGATGAGAGTATGTGTGTAAATGCGAAGATACGTTAGCATCATATGGCTAAAACATCTCGCTGAAGACGCGTCGTTTTTCTTATTTTTTCTTTTTGAAGCCGTCGCGAAATGAGAAAATTAAAAAATCAAAACCGAGCTGCAGGTGGGTACATATCTTTTCCAGTCGGATTCAAAACCTTTTCTTCGTCTACTACTGCCGTCTTTCTGGTGACACTTGTGTTTTCTTTCTTATAATACAACACCCAACGCTGTCCAACAAAATTCTTTTGTTTTTTTCTCAATTTCAAATTCATAACTTATTGAGGAGCATTTTTTATAGCACAATCTTTTTTTGTGTCTTTTATACTGCCAAAGATCGAGTAACGACGCGTCGTGCCAAAACCTTCGACGCGTTCACAACCAATTACACCAAATAATTCAGAACACCTCTGTCGCACCACAAAAATACCAAGGCAAAAATAAAGTAGCTAATAATCAAGATGGAGTTTGGAACTGAAGCGGAAACGCAGGATATGGTGAACATCATGGATGGGTTGCTAGATAGCGATAATGAAGACTCACAAAGTTACAGCACTCACCAGCACCAGCATTCAAATGAAACTACACAGAATACCATCAATCAAAACAACAATGTCAGCACAAATGAGCTAGTGGCTATGAGCAGCAATGCCCAAGCCAGGTCCGACGGTAAGGAAGGGCCCGTCGCGGAAGAAGATAACTTGACAGAGGCAGCCAAGGACGTGGTCTCCATCAACACGGAAATGATCTTTCGCCACAACCGGTTCCAGAAGTTACTCGCGAAGCGAGCCAACAGAGTGCAAAAATTGAACCAGATTGTGAATAAGACCATCCAGGAAGTATCTGGGGACGATAACACCCCCACTGCTAGCAAAAACAATAGCGCTGCTTCAGAGCCTAGCCCCGAGAAGGCCACTTCTGGCACAAGTACCGGCTCCCTTAGCGAGAGATTCGAGTTGAAGAAAATTGTTGCAAGAAACCAGGAAAAGTCCAAGTTGAACAGCCTAACACTTGCCGAGCTTAGCAAAGAGCCAGTTGTACTGTCTCTGGCACTTGACGCGACCCAGGCGGTTGATAGCATTGGTAGGGACGATACTCAGGTGGGGCGTCAAAATACTGCAGAAGCTACGCAGAAGCTTGATAGTTTCAGTGAAGAGACCCAGGACGTCAATGAAGCCACACAGCAACAGAACCAAAGAACCATCGAAGAAGAAGACAACAACTACGGCAACGATGAAGAAGGGCAAGTAAGCAACGGCACGGCGCGCGGCGACCTCAGTGCACTTTTTGTTGATGAGGACGATAAGGAAGATTACGGTAACATGAGCAACCACAATGTCGATGATGCCGGTAGCGCTGTCAACGATGACGACAGCAATGACAAGAACCTCTCTGTGGCGGAACGCGCCATGAAGAAACGGGAGCAGCGCTTGATGCGCGAACTCCACGAAGAGGAGGCCCTCATCAAGGAGCTAGAATCTGGCATCCACAATTTCCAGGGAGGTAGCAAAAAGAATCAGAAGGAGTTGCTTGATATCGCGATGCGCACTCACGAGCTCTCATCCAAATATAAGCTTGACCCGGTAATTTATTCCAAGATCGAAATCAAGAAGGACGACTTGTTGAGCGAGTTCGGGTTCCATAATGGGCGCTTCGTGCCTTCCCGACTTCAGCATACACAAAGCATCCAACAGGGACAGCAGTCAAGCCCAGTGTCTAGTGAGTCCATGTCTGACAAAGAGGTTGTGATTGATGCTGATGAGGATACCGAAATCTCCGATTTTGAAGCTGGTGCGGAAAAAGCAAAAGCCGTCAAAAAGGAAAATGAGAGCTCAAAGTCCCACCACAGCAATGACCCGTTGCTCCAGTATGCTACCAAGTTGAAGGACGACTCCACCCCAAGGGGCGAGATCGTGCTCGATTCGGACACTGACGGCAGCAGTGACTCTGAGTCCGAGAAGAACAGTGTCAGCAAGGCGAAGCTCTTTGAGATCAAGCTCAAGTTTGCGAAAAAGAATAAGCACAAGTACACGGCGCAGCAGCTCCAGGCGCTCCAGGCGCACAAGACGAAGAACATGACGAAGCAGACACTAGCGCAGTTGATGTTGCAACGGCACCGCGCGGCGCTCATTAAGCAGAAGAAGGCAATGGAGAATGGTGAGCCCAACAATACTGATAATGATGGTAATGGTGGAGAGATTGAAGCGATGAAGAATTTGGTAGATGGTGCTGATGAAGAAGGCTGCGAGATCAGTGTGGAAAAATTGCTTGAGAATGAGTTGGCATACGAGTTGAATCGTGCTGAGAGATTGAAGCAGAAATCTACGGGAAACGATAATGACAAGGATCCTGAATATGAAGAGGAGGACGGTGATTACTCTGAAGGTGGAGATGAAGAAGAAGAAGAAGAAGAAGAAGGAGAAGAAGATAATGATGATGAAGATGAAGGTGCTGATGTTGCCTTCAAAGAAGACGGCAAGGAAGTTGACCACTCTGACGCTGAAGACGAAAAAGAGGTAACTGGCGCTGATGATGAGTCCAGACCGCAGACACAGATTCAATACCACAAAAAAATTGTCTTTTCTACCTATGATAATTCCAAAGGCCACCAAGAAGCAATCACCGTTAACGGTGGTGACGTTGATGGCGACGCCAACGATGACGAAGAGCAGGAGACTCCTAGAGTGGGAAAGAGCCGCAAGGCGAGAAAGCCAGTCGTGCTAGACTCTGATGACGAACAAGAGGAATCTGCTTCTACCAATGCCAAAGCCGGCAATAACGGCAACGACGACGAGGTCGGGTTCCACCTTCCTGACGACAGCCAGGATCCATTCGGTTTGGCTTCTGACACTCCAGATGCCATAACCAGCAACGATAACGATGAAGCGGACATCAATCTCTCACTAGAGGGCAAAGGCCTAACGCAAAAGATCAACAACATCTTTGGCAAGAATGGCTGCTCCGGCCCCAACTTGAGCCAGGCGTTTGACACCTTGATTGCTGCTACTGACAGAGTCCAGCCTCAATCTCAAGATGCCAATGTGATGCAGAAGCTACGGAACTTGGATCACTTGGCGATGGTGGACGAGGAGGAGATTTCTAGTTCCAGAGGCAATGTTGACAAGGATGTCGACAACGAGGAGCTCTTTGACACCAGCTTGTCGCTTGGTGAAAAAGGGGGTTCTGACAGCAGCATTAGAAAGAACAAGTCCTTTATTGCTGGGTTTGAATTCGACGCTACGGACGGTGACCAAAATACTGTTTCCGCTACTGAAAAGTTTCTTCCTACAGAGCTTGACGGCGATACTGGTTTCTCACAGGGCGGCAGCTTCCTTGTTCCTGCAACTCAAGAGGAAACGCAAGAAGACGCCGCGACTGAAAGAAAGAAGAAAAGATACCGAAGACTACAGAGGCGTGTTGACGCTGAAGAAGAAGAGGAAGAGGAGGAGAAAGAAGAAAAAAGTGCCGATGCCGAACTCAGTGACGCGGAACCGGAAGCCACTGACGGCGAAGAAGAAGAGCGCCGCAGACTCGAGGAAAATAGGAGAATGTTTGCCTTGGAGCGGAAAAACGAGTTGTTGAAGAAGCGGAGGGAGCTCGAGATGGAAAAGCGTGGTTTGAAGAATGTATTTGACAACGAGGCTGAGGAGTCCGACGACGAGTGGCGCGGCGTGGGCGGCAAAGACGGCGACGACATCGACGTTGCCAACAGCGACGACGAGCGGATGATCGACAACACCTCCAGGACCAGCAAGGAGGACGATGAGAAGTTGATGGAGTACATCAACAACCAGGCCTTGGCGGGCGACCGGGAGATGGTCGAGAAGTTGAGGCAGGACATTGAGAACGGGCGCTTGGGCAAAAGAAGACACGGCGCCAACTACACGGAGCTCGACGACGACGACGACGACATGTTCGGGGAGGCGATTGCGCGGTTTCGGCAGTTGAGAAGGGCACAGCAGGACCAGCGTGTCATGGCGAACCAAAGTGTGCTTGAGCTCAGCAAGAAGAAAAAGACCAGAGCGTTTTTCCAGACGATCGCAGAGGAAACAAACACGTACGGGTTCCGCGAGTCGTTTGGCGAGCGGTGCATGCCCGAGGCTGACGAAGGCGGCGAAGGCGACGGCGGCCACAATGCCTCTGCTGAGAACTCCCGCAACCGCAAGAGGAAGATTGAGCTCAGCGCAGACTATGTCCGGAAGACGCTTTCGTTTATCGACTCGGACGAAGACGACAACGACCGCGGTGCCGACAAGCGACGGAGGCTAGAGAACTCGTCGGACGCGGACGACGACGACTTGGACGTGTTGAAGCGGCGATCGGTGTTCAGCAGGGGCCTCGCTTCCAGAACGGGGTCGTCTGTGGCTGGTGACGAGTCAAACAGAAGCAGCACGTTGAGCAGAAGCAGCACCGCCACCGACGAAGACAGCCCTGCCCTAAGACGAGGAAGCAAAGGCGGCGGCGCTTTCCGCGGCGGCTCGCTCATCGAGCGCCACTCGTTGCTCCGGCGCAAGAGCCTGCTGACGTCCGCGGTGATTGCGAGCTACAAGCAGCTCCAGGAGCTCACCAGACGGAGCGTGAGGGACGGAAAGCTGCCGGCGGCAACGCCCGCCGTCGTGGTGGCGACAGGGTACAAGACTGTGGGAGGCAACAGCACGTCCATCACGTATCTCCAGAGCCGTTCGGGCGCGGCCAAAAAGTGATGCCTGCTTTATTTGCCGCTGCAGGCGGATGTCTTTTCGGTATACCAGGACGGTTGCCTGTCTATTAAGCTATATAAAATTGCAGTAATACAAAAAGGAGATTCGAACACGTGGTTAAACACGGCTAACGATGAGCGAAAAGAAACAGCGGTCCGTAGCTGTATGAGTATGTGCATATGGTGTGATGATGCGTAGCCTGCTCGTGACACCAAACTGCTATCCGGACGTGCGGAGAGGTGTCCTGCCCAGACCAGGTGGTACGCACAGGGGATAACAGCGACTGGCGGTTCAGCCCTGGCGGACGGGCGGGTGTTATTTTGCTGCTTCTTGTGTTCTTCAAAGGTTTGTCTTTGCGTGCTTTTATAGCGGCGGTTAAGGTTCTGCTCCTGCGTGCCGCCACATCTCCCTGCAGCGCTAGGCGGACGTCTAGAAAGCTCTTCCAGCTGGGTGTTAGTGAGTCGTGGGTGTTAGTGAGTCGTGGATGTTTTTAAGCCATAGATGCTTTTGGGCCGTTGGCGTCCGTGGGCCATGAGTGCTCTTTCGTATGGCGCGGTGGAAAAATGGTGGCGAGCATTACGTCCTGTGCTAGCGAGCGCCTGGGTGTGTTCGGATGTTGGATGCCGGGTGTTGGGGTGTGCGCCAGGCCCTTGGCGAGAACGTTTTTTTCTTTTGGGCGGAGCCGTCGTTCCCGTTGTGGAGCGCAACCTTTGCTTGGGTTGGGGACCCTGCTGATCGCCGGAAGACAGGAACAGCCTATACGGGGAAAGCACAATATACAAGCAGTGTTTTGTCTTGCAACCAGCCCAGCTAGCGGCCCCAGAAAGACTTGCTGGCTGAAGCAGAGACTATCTCTCCCAGCACGGCGACCACGTTCCATGGAAGATGAGCCACGAGTGTACAGCCTGCGTAGTCTCAGCGCAAAAAAAGCGCGCGGAACGGGCAGATTCTATACAAAAAATACAGTCTCTCTAAACACATACACTCTCTATCTGCCCGCCGTCTGCTGTCCACCGTCTGCTGCTCACTGTTTACTTTCCGCCGTCCACCGTTCACTGCCCGCTGCTCGCCTCTCAGGCCACTGGCGTTTTCTGCTGTTCAAGGTTTGTTTGTAGCAGAATTTTGGCCTTCGTGTAGTGCTCAGTGCAACCGCCATCAACCTGTCAAGCGGAAAAAAGAAAAGCCGCCAGGCAAATCGCGCAGCTGCGCAGCTAGCTATTTTTGCTCTCCGGCCCTGATTTCCCAGCGCTTGCCGCGCCCTTTTGGCAGTATATATATAATCCCTCCTCGCCGCCATCTTCTCTGCACATCTGCAACCTTCACTCTTCAACCATTACTGCTCCCATTCCACACGCATCCCACATCCATCCGCTTGTTGGTCACATCCGTCACCAGCAACCGCCGCATAACTAACATTCCCCTTCACCATTTCGTCGCCGCGCAACACCCCCAACACCCCCATCGCCCCGGGCAACAACCCCAGCAACAACAACAACAACAACAACAACAACAACAACAACAACAACTACAACAACACCATGCTGGACAACAGTAAAGCTGACTCCAGCAGCCGCGACTCCAAGTCCATAAGCTCCGTCGTCGAGAACAACGACAACGAAGGCCCACAGCCCTATGTCCCCCTCGATAATGAGGATGCTCAGTCCGAGTTGTCTCAGTATCTCTCCCGCACCTCCACCAACAACAAGGTCAAGCTCAGCAAGACCGAGACCGCCAAGTCGTTGCGTAGTGCCGGGCTTGGTCCAGAGGCCACCGTCCCAGACGTCAACGCCCCTCCTCTCGAGAACCCCATCTTCCCTGAAGAGTACACCATGGAAACCAACACCGGTTTGGTCCCCGTCTCCTCGTTGCACGACATTGGCAGAACCGGCCTCAGGATCTCCCGCACCAGAACCGCCCACTTAACCAGAACCAAGTTGGACGAAAAGGATGAGCAGGATTTCGCCAACGAGGAGGACAGACTCAAGGAGAGCAAGACCAACGAAAAAAAAAAAGATCCTTCTTTAGATTTAGACCCGGAAATCGAATTCGTCACCTTTGTCACCCAGGACCCAGAAAATCCTCATAACTGGTCCAACTCCGTCCGCTGGTTGTACACCTTCACCCTTTCCTGCGTCGTCATTGCCGTCGCCTTTGGTTCCGCCTGCACCACCGGCGGTCTTGTCTTGATTAACGAGCGCTTCCACGTCTCCACCGAAGTCTCCACCTTGTCCGTCTCCCTTATGGTCTTTGGCTTCTCCCTCGGGCCTCTTATCTGGGCCCCGTTGTCCGAGCAAATAGGCAGAAGGCCAGTCTACTTTGTCTCCTTGTTCCTCTACACCCTTTTCCAGATCCCCTGCGCTTACTCGCCAAACATTGGCGGCTTGCTTGCCTGCCGTTTCCTTTGCGGTGTCTATGCTTCCTCTGGCTTGACCTTGGTTGGCGGCTCCATTGCCGACATGTTCCCCCAGGAAACCAGAGGCTTGGGTATCAGTGTCTTTGCCTTTGCCCCATACTCTGGTCCGGTCTTTGGCCCATTGATTAGCGGTTGGGTTAATGTTGGCACCGAGGGCCACGACCTTGTCTGGAGATACAAGTTGCTATTCTGGGTCAACATGGCTTTTGCCGGCCTTACCTGGATTCTTGCCTCCTTGGTCCCTGAAACTTATGCTCCAGTCATTTTGAAGAGAAAGGCCAAGAAAATGAGAAAGGAAACCGGCAACCCTAAGATCATGACCGAACAGGAAGCCCAAGGCTTGTCCCTCAAGCAGATTATCCAAAGCTGTCTCTTACGGCCATTGTACTTCACCATCACCGAGCCGGTATTGGATCTCATGTGCTTCTACGTTTGTTTGATTTACTCCTTGTTGTACGCCTTCTTTTTTGCCTATCCTGTTATTTTCTCTGAGCTTTACGGCTACAATGACGGTATCACCGGTCTTATGTTCATTGCTATCTTGATTGGCGCCTTGTGTGCCTTGTTGACCACCCCAATTATTGAAAAGAAATACATTGCCATGAGCAAAAAGCGTACCCCAACCCCAGAGGACCGTTTAATTGGTGCCATGATTGGCTCTCCGTTCCCAGCCATTGCCCTTTTCATTCTTGGTGCCACCTCCCACAAAGGTATAATATGGGTCGGTCCATGTTCCTCCGGCTTGGCCTTTGGCTACGGTATGGTTTTGATCTACTACTCCATTAACAACTACATCATCGACACCTATGCTTTGTATTCTGCTTCCGCATTGGCCACCAAAGTCTTTTTGCGTTCGGCCGGTGGTGGTGCCTTCCCTCTTTTCACCACCCAGATGTACCACAAATTGGGCTTGCTTTGGGCCAGTTTCTTATTAGCCTTTATCTCCTTGGCCATGGTTGCTATTCCATTCAGTTTTTACAAGTATGGTGCCAAATTGAGAGCCAAGTTGTGTAAAGAAAATTATGCTGCTGTTTGAGAAAGTAATAGAATAAATTTGTCAAACCCAGGCATTCTGAGCCCTAATAATATAACCACTACAACAATAATCACAATTCCTAGCCACCCACTCATCACGTTCCAACCAAGCTGTGGAATCCAGGCCATAAGGCGAACATGTCTCCTTTAATACACTATACCATCTATGGATATTCATCCAAAAACAATTTTTTTTCTTTCTCTTTGGCTCATCTTTTTGTTCTTTGGCTTTCTGCTTATGTTCCTTTTGTTTTCCTCAAGTCAACTGCATAATCTGTGAGAAACTGCTGTCTCATATCAGAATCAGCAACAAGAAAGAAAAGAAAAAAAGGAAGAATAAAAATTACTGTTTCTTTAGTTCTCTTTTTTGTCCTCATTTCATGTTTTAATTTTATCTTTTTTCTTACCATTTTGTTCGTTTCATTTTAGCTGTTTCTACCATTGATCTAGTTGTTCGACACTTAATCTCAGAAAACATTCCAGCTTTCTCTTTTCTTTGCATTGAATAGAACCCTTTTAATAATAATAATAATAAATAATCATAAACTAATAAGCTTTTTGTTGCCTCCTGTAATTGCTGATTCCAATCTTACCAATGCCTGTACCGCTGAATCTCTTATAATAGTAAAACCTCTCATGCACTGTAAGCTGCAATTAGCACTTGTCAGGCCCGCGACGTTGTTCCCGCCGGAGAAACAGACCGCAGGTCCCGGATCTGCAAGACAAAGGGACAAAAAGGCCCGCACAATCATTTTGCCGTTTCCGGCACTCAAGTGAGTCAAGTCAGTTAAGTTACAGAGAGTAAGTGATGCTGGTGCTACGGAATACAAAATAAAATGCAAGAATAATGCGCAGCTTTTATTACGAGAGGAAACAAAAATTTAAGAGGACAAAAACAAGAAACAAAAAAGTGTTAAGAACAGATGAGAAAAAGTCATTAATTGGGCGGATAGATAGACGGGTAGAGGGATAGATAGGTAGACAGGCAGACAGTTTATGAAAATTAGAACGATTAGACAAGGTTCTTGGCGACTAAGTACTCACCGATCAAGATACCGGCACCGGCGGCGCCGATGACAGTATTGTGCGACAAGATGACCATCTTGAGGTCGAGAATCGGGTCCTCTCTAATTCTGCCGACGGTGACGGCGTACCCGTTGCCTCTCTCACGGTCCAATCTCGGTTGCGGACGGTCCGGCTCCTCCAGCACTATGATCGGGTGTTTAGGAGCAGAAGGGCAGCCAGCCTTGTAGGCGTCGCAGACGTAGTTTCTCAATACCATCTTGACCTCCGCGACGCTTGGGGCTGGTCTTCTCTCGAAGTGCAAACTGATGCACTCAGTGTGCCCATCGCTGACGGCGACGCGGTTGCACTGCGCTGACACCTTGATATCGTTGTCGGACAAGACGTTGAAACCATCCTTAAGGGCATTCACGGAACCAAGGATTTTCTTAGTCTCCCATTCAATCTTCTCCTCCTCGCCACTAATGTACGGAACAATATTGTCCAAGATATCGATGCCCGGGAACCCTGGGCTGAAACCAGCGCCGGAGATAGCCTGCAAGGTGGTGGTGGTCAAGAGATCAATTGGGCCAAAGGCTTCAACCAACGGCTTGAGGGGGGCAACGAGCCCGGCGGTGGAACAGTTGGATATGCAGATAATGTAGCCTGGCTTGTCCCGGCCCTTGGCCCTGGCCTCATTCACGCGGGCCTCAACAACATCAATGTGATCGGTGTTCACAATAGGCACGACCAATGGCACATCGGCGTGTCTTCTGTAGTTTTTGGCATTCGACACGATAGAGAGACCCTTGCTGGAGAAGTCCTGCTCGATTGGGCCCGCATAGTCCGAGTCCAAGCCGCTGAAGACAATGTCGCAGTCCTTGAAGGCCTCATAGGTGCACTCGTCAACGATAATGTCCTCGGCACCTCCTGGCAACATCGAGGTTTGCTTCCAGGTCACGGCATCCTTGTACTTCTTACCGGCAGAACGCTTCGAGGCGCCTAACTTGTGAAGACGGAAATTTGGGTGGTTCTCCAACAACAAGATGAAACGCTGGCCAACACTACCAGTGGCACCAAGCACACCGGCTTTCTTCTTTTGTTCTGGTAAAGACATATTAAGTTGGATGATTGAGCTGCTATTCTATGACTGTGGTTCGTATGTGAGAAAAAGCGTTAAGTAAAAAAGAGTGTGAGGAAGGCTCAGAATTGAATATCAGCATCAGTCACCGATCGAAAATCGTTTTTTGCCCGATCGTTACCATACCCTCGTTTTTTATATGCAGCACTCACAAGCCTTACTTTTTTTTTTTCGATGGCGGACAAAAAAAGAAAGAGAGCGGTAACCGGAGCGAACAGAACGTCTCAGAAAAGAAATTGTGAGTCATGAAGACCACATCATGGGTGCGCTTTACTACTGATAGTTGCAGAAAACAAACTATACCGCTGTTGTGGATACTGCAGTCCGGGTAATGCCTAAGGCCTTTTTCCTTTTTGCTGTTTGGCGCTCCTGTTTGTTGTACGAAAAACATCAACAGTGATAGAAGGGAGGGCGCTAATTATGCTGCCACCCTGGGCACACCGAGGGGCAAACAGTCTTTTTCAAAGCCAGCGCTTTGGGTTCACCTTCTGCACAACATACAAAGCACTAAAGTTGAGCCAGAGAACCAACATGTCAAACCAGGACTTCTTAACCAAGGGAATAAACCTCATACGCGAGGCGGTGGAGGCTGACAATGCCACTAGATATGCCGATGCACATCAGCTATACTTCAATGGTCTCGACTACTTGATGTTGGCCATAAAGTACGAAAAAAACCCCAAGACCAAAGAGGTCCTCAAGGGCAAGTTCACTGAGTACCTTAGCAGGGCCGAAAAGTTGAAAGAGCATTTGGATAAGGCCGAGAGGACCGCGGAGGCCAGTCCGGCCAACGGATCAACAAAGGCTAAATCAACGGGCAACGGCGGCGACGGCGGCGATAACGAAGATGATGGAGAAACCAAAAAGTTGAAGAGTGCTTTGGCCGGTTCGATCCTTAGCGAGAAGCCAAATGTGAAGTGGGACGACGTGGCCGGTTTGGAGCCAGCGAAGAACTCATTAAAGGAAGCAGTCATTCTCCCGGTTAAGTTCCCTCACTTGTTCACGGGTAAAAGAAAACCGATCAACGGTATATTACTTTTTGGCCCCCCAGGTACCGGTAAATCCTTTTTGGCCAAGGCTGTGGCCACTGAAGCCAACTCTACCTTTTTCTCGGTATCATCGTCAGATTTGGTGTCCAAGTGGATGGGTGAGTCCGAAAGATTGGTGAAACAATTGTTCAAAATGGCTAGAGAAAATAAGCCTTCCATCATTTTTATCGACGAAGTGGATGCCTTGTGTGGCCCTAGAGGCGAAGGTGAGTCTGAAGCCTCAAGAAGAATTAAGACGGAGTTGCTAGTGCAGATGAACGGTGTCGGTAACGACTCTTCCGGTGTGTTAGTGTTGGGAGCAACCAATATACCTTGGCAATTAGACGCCGCTATTAGAAGAAGATTTGAAAAGAGAATTTACATTGGCTTGCCTGACCTCCAGGCAAGAATCAGAATGTTTGAGTTGAACGTTGGCACAACTCCTTGTTCTCTCAATAAAAACGACTACAAAGTTTTGGCAGAAATGACCGATGGCTATTCGGGTTCGGATATCTCGGTCATTGTCAGAGACGCTCTCATGGAGCCAATAAGGAAGATCCAATCAGCTACGCATTTCAAGCCTGTGGAATGCGAGGATGGCACTACTAAATTAACACCTTGTTCTCCTGGTGCCCCTGAAGCGGTTGAAAAGAGCTGGTTGGACATCGGCGCCGACGAATTGAAAGAGCCAGACTTGACCTTGAAAGACTTTTTAAAGGCTGTCAAGACCGCTAGACCAACAGTGAATAAAGAAGATTTGGACAAGCAGGAACAGTTTACTAAAGACTTTGGTCAAGAAGGTAATTAGTAGTGTCCACTTTGTCTTTACATGTCTTTTTCTTTATTTTCTTATTATTATTTTTCTCACCATGGTCATAGTTTATCAGTCATCTTTTTTGAATGTCATTTTACACCCACCGTCATTACAGTTCTCATAAAGACTAAAAGTTTCCGGTTTGTATGTTTGTTTTCGCTTTTTAGTATTTTCTACCTTTATAAATTTCTCTCAATATAATGTAATGTCATGCTTTTAATTACTGATTGTACCAAGTACTCTATTTTGGAGGTCATTACGGTTTGTGTTTTTTTTTGCATTCTTTTAATTGTTAACTCTAGTGCCCAGGCAGTATTTTCACATACACTAACAGTTTGCAGCTCATCGTTCGTTGCGCGCACATATGTAAGTAGTTTTGGTTGATCCGAGCACTGTGCCCCTAGTACTGAAGATTTTCAATTTATATAGCATCATAATTGAGCCTTTCTACAAAATAGATATACCGATGAGCATTATCAAGCAATACATAGCTACTTTAAAACTTTCTTATTTTAAATTTTTGTTCTATACATTTATATCTAAGATTAGTTCTTTGTCACAGTGACACCTATTCAAACATCGAAATGATAACTGAAGCGCCCATGACAGCGCCGTTGCTGACGAACCACTTGATTGAGATATTTGGCAACTCGTTGACCAACTCGCCTGATAACTGCGAAAGCTCCTCCTCGAAGATCTGCTTAACAACTGGAGCCTTCACAATACCCTCGGCAAGTCTGTGATGTTGATGATCCACTTCTCGGTCTCCTTGAAGGCAGGATGGCCGGGAAACAAGGAGGCTGTGTGTCCGTTGGGGCCCAAGCCGAGCAACACCAACTCGAAGACGTGGTCCTTTGGCAAGAGTAGCCCGTATTCCGCGGCGATCTTGGCATTGTTGGTGTCGCCGGCCTCATGAATTAGGGACTCGTTGATGGTGACTACTTTCGGGCCTTGGACCCGCTTCGCTGTCAATTATGACAAGACTTTATCGTAGAACAACTTGTAGTTGGAATCCTCGTGGCTCAAAGGCACCAATCTTTCGTCGGAAAAGTAGATCTTCCACTTGAACCAGTGGATCTCGGAGAATATCTGGGTATTTTGGATCAATCCCAATTCCAAGATCTTCACGAGTGAGCCACTACTGATGGCGATTTTGAACGTGTCATTTTTGAGAAGCACGCTGTTCTGGATTCTGAGGATGTACTTACTAAGGGCGTTGGCCAAGGTCTCGGTCTTGGAATAGGCAGACTTCAGAATTGGACATTATGATAGCACCTGCACAGATAAAATGGGATCCTTGCTTACTTCCAATAGACTGGAAGGACTTTTAAGCTAATGAGAAGAAGACCACTACTTCTTATTTTAACTGGGGCTATGATACTAGGATGGATATAACTATGATAACATGTTTGGAGTCCTGGGTTAACCTATTAACCAGTACCACTATTGCGGATCTCAATAATGTTGATGTTGCTGTCATCTTGTAAAGTAAGATTTATGCGGAAGTGGTTAACTGCCTCTGCTATAATATGGTAGCTAGCTCCTTTTCTCGAAGTGCATAGAAGTGTATGTTCATGCTACTTTTCAGGAATGTACCATTTGACTGAATAAAATTAACTCAGGTTTTTTTTTATAAAATATGAAAAATAGCAGTTGTTTAGTTTTGCGTAAGTTTTTAGGAAAATATTAATTAATATAAGTTTCTACAGACATGAATATATCAGAACTTACAACAAGTTTATTTTTAAAAAACAAAAATGCATTACAATGTTAATTGTAAAAAGATGACTAAAGAATAATAATTAGGACGTGATAATTGATAAGTCAATATAGAAAGAAGAATAGATGAAAAGGTTGAGGATATAGTAAACCGAGAAAAAAATATTAGGAATGAAAAATCTAAAGCCAAAAACAATACTAAAAACCAAACGAATAAAAGGTGTAAACAAAAAGTAAAATCAAATGTTTGTAAAACCAATTAACATAAAAATCAATGGACCAATGTAATGTAGAGAAAAAAAATGAAAATGTTTTTGAAAAGTTAATTACTATTAAACTTCTTCGACAAGCTCAGCAGAAGACACTTTCTTATCGGAATTGTAGTGGATTTGAGCTGTAGCGTTTTGCTTTCTTCTTTCTTTGGCGAGCTTTTCGGAGGCTTTCACGTTAAATCCACCGGTCAAAACCTTTTGAACTTCTTCCAACTCTAGTCCGCTTAATTCAGGGTAGAAGAAGTAGACCAAAATCCAGGAAATGGTGATCAAACCAGCGAAAAAGGAGAAGGTGCCTGTAGGAGTCATTTGTTCCATCATGGTCAAAAAGGTGGAGGCGATAATCAACGAGCCGGCCCAGTTGACACCTGTGCAGTACGAGCAACCGACACCACGAACAGATTGAGGGAACAATTCAGATTGTTGCCATGGAACATTACCGATACCAACGGCGTAACAAGAGGCGAAGCCAATCATGGCAACAATAATAACAATACCCCAGCCAGAAATACCAGTGGTGTGAACATCAGCACCGCCAGTCGAAAAGTCAATGTCCAAGAAATGAAAAGCAATAGCGCAAACTACCAAAGCAATGATTAAGCCAGGCAAAGAAAAAAGTAAAATTCTTCTTCTGCCAACTTTATCAATAATGAAAAATGCAACAACAGTGAAGACAAAATTAGTACCAGCAATAATAATAGACACGGCGGTAGAATTCTGGAAACCAACAGTCTCAAAAATGGTGGCAGAGAAATACATCAAAGAGTTCCAGGAAGAAAACTGTTGGATACCTTGCAAAGCACAGGAAATCAACAACGCACGGAAATTGGAAGGAACGGTGTGAATTTCTTTGGTTGCATTCCAGGTTTTTTCAAAAATATTTTTGCCAGAAACGGAATTGTTGATATAAATCAACTCTTCAATCTTAGCATCGATCAAGGTCTCCTCAACGTCTGGATATATTTTGAGTAAAACCTGCTTGGCTTTTTCCTTTTTATCTTTGAGCAAATAAAATCTTGGAGTGTCAGGTAAGAATACAAACATCACTAATTGGAGAAGAGGTGGCAACATACTCAAGCCAACTAAAATTCTCCAACCGTTATCAATCTTGTTTAAGCCTGCACCAATGCCATAGGCAATCAATTGACCACTTGTGATACCCAACACAGAAGACACCACTAAGCTACCTCTCATGTTGGACGGAGCTAATTCGGATATGAAAAGAGGAGCACATAAGGATCCAATACCGACGCCAATACCCATAATAAATCTGCCGCCCATCATAAGGCCGACGGTATGACTGCCGGTCTGCATGGCGCTTCCGATAAGGAACATAATATTAGAAAACATCAAAATTGGTCTTCTTCCAAAATAATCAACAAAAATACCAGCAAAAATAGCGCCAATCAAGGCTCCCAAAGAAGTAGCCGAAGTGATCAACTCCTTTTGACCATAGCCTAAAGTGTGGTTGTCCAAGTCCGTGCCAATCGAAACAAGCGCCGAGGAGATGTAGCCAGTGTCGTAGCCAAAAAGGAAACCAGAAATTGAGGCGGCAAAGGTGAGAAGAAGCACTAGTGTGCTTGGACGGGAGTTGTTAAAAGTTAATAGCACAGAAGTGTTGTCTTCGTTTTTGATAGGAACTATTTTAGCATCGGAAAGAGAGCTGGTTGACTCAGAGGTTGAGCGAACGTCTTCTCCTTGTGAAAGATTTTTCTCGACACTAGCCATGTTTTGGTAGTAATAAAAAGAGTGCGCGCGGCCGGCGGGAAACCAAGATAGAAAGAAAGCGTAACGGTGATTAAGGCCTTTAGCCTAGAAAGAAGGGCGAATGCGAGAATATGTTTGTTGCAGAGAAAACAGAGTAATGGACAGCAAGAAGTAACATTGGAAGGCCAGAGGGCAGAAAAAAGGAAGAATCTGGGTTGTTATATAGCGAGGCTGATAAGCGGCCACCTCGCAGCGAAGTTTGTCGAACTCGTGAGAAATTAACGTGTGTATGCAGGCAGACTTGGGGTCCTGCAGGTATATCACCCTCCAGAAGCCACTGGAAATTGCGCGTTTGTGCTTGGATGGCCCAGCTTCAGGCCGCGGTGTGGCTCCCTGGAAGCTGTAGATAGGCCATTGCGTACCCTTCCCAAGAGCTCACTGGAATCCTGGTGGTCTCGAGAGCGACCTGGTAGAGCTTGCTCGCGATATGGGGAAAGACATGTTGAAATACCTGTAATGGCAACTGTCTGGGAGAGCAAAGGGCAATAATCTCGCTGTTTTGCCGAGGACTTCCCAATGGAGAAATCTAGTGCTCCGAACGGGCGACCCTAACAGCCCTCAAATGCAGGCGCGGTAGGGTAGCGCGGTGAGCACCCGGCTACCCTTCATTGCTCTCAGCCGGAGGGGAATGGGAAAAGCCGGGCTGCCGTAATCTGGCCTGGCATGGCTTGGTCCGGCTGAATTCACAGAACCTCTCGCTTTGGGCTGTCGGTAACCTCAGATCAGGCTTGATTAGGCTCATCTTGTGATCTTGCTGGAAACATCCATGTATGCAACCTTGCCAGGGTGCGATTCATTTCTTGAAGATACAGTGTCAACAACTGCATTTTTTCGACTGTATTAGCTTTCTCATAGCCGAAGGACCAAAAAAGGAAATTGTCATGTACTAAATTTTCACAATAAAAGCTGATCGATAAGTAAAGAAATTCTTTGATGTTCTACTGTCTGGAATAAGTGAAACCCTTAACACCGAATTTCCATTTTAGCCAATGGTCCCATAGATTATCTGTGTGGCGGCATAGCCGGATCCTCTTGCGTCTCAGCTCATGGCACCGTAGACCTAATGACTCTGTTTGGTTATAGCCAATTAGAATTAGGAATGTCTGTTCCAACGCTCTAAGATCCTCGGCTTCCTTTTTTAGCGATTCTTGAATATTCCACATTAGATTTCCCTTATCTGGTTGATCACTCCGAATCATACCACATTTACTGAAAATTCTAGTTTCCAATTAAATGGACCCGGTGCCCGCAATGTTTGTCATCTCCGGCGGCTTTCCTTTTTTGGCTTTTACACCTCTGACTACTCTGATGTTGAACTTGTCGTACGCAATGTCAAAGTCAAAGCCAATGATTACAACGCTCGCATGAAGTCGGAGCACATGACTATTTCTCTCACCCCTCTACCTTTGCAACCATTATGCCCTACAGTGATAATTGTTTGGAAGACATCCATAATAGCTCCCCTTAGCGCAGAACCAAATACTTATAAAGCGTACTTGATTAACGGTAATAGGGACAGGCTGTTCTGTCACAGCCTACTCATGCCTGTAGCAGACCCGCCGATCTGTGTACAGAATATGGGAAAATGAAACAACGCTGTCTATAACACCAACTGGGCAGCTGAAAGCCTCCCTACAATTGCCACGGTACAAGTCCTGGTACCGCCACTTTTAAATACTTGAACGTTACAAAGCTCTGGAATTCCGTGCCATATACCATCTTCCCTAAGATTTTGCAACAACGTCTTTTCCCGAAATGCTGTTATCCAGAAAGCTAAATAGAATACATTTTGGTCTTCATAAAAATCGACACCTCAAGTTCTTTTTCAAATGGAGGTTCAACGATCTCATATGGTGTATTATGCTACTTATAATCTATGGCATCTTGTACAACGCTCCTCCTTACGAGCGAGAGTTCTATATCAATGACCTTTCAATTAGCCATACCTTCACGGAACACGAACGAGTCTCAACAGCCGAGCTTTTTATCTATGCGATATTGGTCCCTGTGCTAGCCATAGTCATCTTAGGGCTTGTCTTGAGTAACGAAAATCGCGTCTATATCACATGGATATCTTTTATGGGATTTTTGGTTTCGGTCTCTGTCAATCTGTTTCTCACGGGCATGCTCAAAAATTGGATCGGAAGACCGAGACCTGATTTTATATCCAGATGCGAGGTCAAAGATAGAACGCCAGAAAATACATATGTACTCCCCAAAGACGTTTGCCAGACTACCGATGCTTCTAAATTAAGAGACGGAATGAGATCGTGTCCTTCCGGACATTCCAGTACAAGTTTTGCCGGATTAGGGTACTTGACCTTTTGGTTGGTCGGCCAGATGCTAGCTTTCCATAAAAGAACTGGTGCTTGGAGAACTTGCTTTGCTTTCATTCCAAGCTTGTTCGCTGGATTAATTGCAATTTCTAGAACGGAAGACTGGAGGCACCGTTATTCCGATATTGCCTTAGGAAGTATCATAGGGACAATTTGCGCTTATTGGGCCTATAAACGAAACTTTCCAAGCTACGACACTAGCCTATGCTATGTTCCATGTTACTTGATTGAAGAGAACGGCTTGGAGAACAGCAAAGTTATAGATTTTTCTGATGACTCTTATGATAGCTACCAAAGAACTTTCCAAACTGACGTGGAATCTCAAAATTATCAAGTTCGCTGATTTAGACATTGACACGGTAGAATCATTTATATCACTGCTGTTTTACAACCTATACGAGGGCGGCAAACTATCAACACATTATTGATCAAACTTTGTTTGTTATCAGTTGCTGCTGAAAGCTTGCTTGGTTTTTCGATTATATTGAACCGTATTTTTCTTTTCTACGCTAGACTTTTGTTTTTGTTATTCACGCTCATTTTTACTGCTCCGAATTTGGCATTTGGTCTTTTTAAAAATTATCGTAGTAGTCCAACCCTTATAAATCTGAAGCTATTGTGGAACTATGCTGTGATGGTCTTCCATATAGTGTTTTGTAAGAGTTTATAGGGAAGAAGAATTCTTCTATTATAAGCTAGCCACATATTACGCCTTCATATAAAATAATGCATGATGATGCAGGCCCGACTAGCACAAAAAATTTTTTTTACTTTTTTTTTTCTTTTTCTTCAAGATGAGAAGACAAAAATTTTTTGAATCTATGATATAAATGCGCATCTCTTCTTTCTGGTGAATAAAATCAGTCTTGCTTCCATTGCTGCAAAAACAATTCATATTATATAACAAACTGCTACAATGTCCGAGAATCAAAATATCTTGCCAATTGCTACCTACAACCTTGCGTTGAAACCATTCACTCCAACCCCAGCTATCAGTGAAGGTTTTCCTGTTTCCATTAAGCTCAGTTTGGCTGCTTTGGATCCAGAAGCTGTTGATGACGATGCTGAACCGTCTACTTTGCGTTTGTTGAAGAAAAAAGTGATTGTTGACGATTACGAAGACTCCGAAGAAGAATCTGACGACGAACTCGATTTAGAAGAGTCTGAAGAAGAAGAAGAAGAAAAAGAAGAAGAAGAAGAAGAAGAAGAAGAAGAAGAAGAAGAAGAAGAAAAACCAAAGAAATCTCCAAAGAACTCTCCAAAGAAGGCCGCCAAGGGGGAGGAAGAAAAGAAGGACAAGAAGTCTCCAAAGAAGTCTCCAAAGAAAGCCCAAAAGGAAGAAGAAGAAGAAGAAGAATCCGACGACGACTTTTTGGGTGAAGATGACTTGGAGGACGATGATGTTGAAGAATACGTCATCTGTTCTTTGGGCCCATCTTTCCAATATCAGCAAACTTTGGATCTTACTATCAGTCCAGATGAAGAAGTTTACTTTATTGTCACTGGTTCTTACCCAATACATTTGACTGGTAACTACATCAGTCACCCATACGATGACGATGAAGAGGATTATGAAGACTATGACTCTGAAGAAGACGAAGATGATGAAGACGAAGACTACGACTTGACTCCAGATGAAGATGAAATTTTGGATGATGATGAAGCCAAAATTCAAGAACTTGCTGAAAAAGAAGAAGAGTCAGAACAAGAAGAAGAAAAGCCTTCTAAGAAGTCCAAGAAGCAAGCTAAGAAAGAAAACAAAAAAAGAGCTGCTGCTGAAGAGCCAGAAAAGCAGGAAGAAAAAGCTCCAGCTAAGAAATCCAAGAAAGAAGAAGCTAATGACAAGAAAGTGAAGTTTGACAAGAACTTGGAAAAAGGGCCGACCGGCAGTGACAACAAGAAAAAGGTCGTGAGACAAACTTTGTCCGCTGGTGTCGTTGTTGAAGACAGAACCACAGGTGAAGGCCAAAAAGCTAAGTCTGGTAACAGAGTTGGTGTGCGTTACATTGGAAAGTTGAAGAATGGTAAGGTCTTTGACAAGAATGTCAAAGGTAAGCCATTTTCTTTCAAATTAGGCAAGGGTGAAGTCATCCGTGGATGGGATATTGGTGTCCAAGGTATGGCTGTTGGTGGTGAAAGAAGAATTGTCATCCCAGCTGCTGCCGCTTACGGTTCTCAGAGCTTACCAGGTATTCCAGCTAATTCTGAATTGACCTTTGACGTCAAACTCGTTTCTATCAAATAAGCATTTAATGTTTTGACGTCTACTTATATCTCCACCACTTTTATTATTCAAAACCAGAGTTTAATCTGTTTGCCTTTTTTTCTCTGGTACACATATATGATATTGTAAATTAATTCACATGTTTAGTTTATTTTTTAGTTTACTAATTGTAAGTTCTATTAAATTATAAATGACGTTGCTCAGCTAGACATGGCTGTGTAGTCTGTGTTAGACTCTGTTTGTTAGTGCGGAGATATGCAGTACTTCATGTGACAGGCGAGCGCCTTAACGAGGACGAAAATCAAAATGAAGCAGCGTTTCTGATCACTTGGCTAGCGATAGTGATGACTGTTTTCGACGCGATCAGAGCGTTTCTTCCATAGACTTAGGATAGTATTGATTCTGACAGACACTGATTCTTCAAAGCGCTTTCGAAGTATCGCTGTCCACTTGCGCTCGCCTTTTTCATTCTTACAGAGCCTATCAGCGTTGGTTCTGACGTACTGGTCAAGGTTGTGCTGCTCAAAAAGTCGAGCGACGATCTGCTAAGCTTTAACGCTGCGAAAAAGAAAAACTAAGAGAAGGAAAAAAGAAAACAGATCACCGCTATAGCCGCTCTTTTAGGACCCTTGCTCCACTGAAAAATTATCCTTCTGACTTCTTTTATTTCCTTTGGTATTTTCCAATCTATCCTCATCGGTCATAGCCAGCTGTCGGCTGTTTATATCGGGGTCGAAGCTCATTGTAATAGCACTCTGGCGGCGTTCAACATGTCCGGTAGAAAACATTTGCCCAACTCGAGAGTGGCATCGCCGAGTGCAAACGGCAACTCCAAATTATCCCCGCCGGCCTCCCAGAGTGAAGTCAAGGTTAACTCTCTCGATTATATTACTTTTCCGTCATGCGACCATCTAAAGAGACTTTTGGCCTCGCCGGCGAGAGACTTAGTCATCAAGAACTACAACCTTTCCATCAAAGTCTCGTGCTTGGCTTATCCTCAGCCGGGTTTGAACTACTCCAACTTGAGCACGAGAAACCCGAAATTGGTGAAAAACAATAAAGTCGCTAAAAAGACCTTGCCATCTTCGTTGACGGTTGGCGGCAAGTCTGTCCCTAATTCACACAGCCATGGCGGGGCAGACCATAAAAAGTTATTGAAGCTTAGAGGCGCCGCCGTTAAGTGCAGCCAGTGCAAGAATAACTTGTCTGTGAACTTAATTTGCTTGCAATGTCCACATGTTGGATGTTTTGATAACCGCCATGGGCTAATGCATTCGCAGTCCACACACCACTCGTTTGCGATATCGACGTTTGGCCAGGTATACTGCTTCAGATGCAACGACTACGTCAGTGATCCAGAGTTGGAAGAGATACGTATCAACTCGCTCAAGTCCGTTAACCGATTGTCCAGTGCTCCTGGCATGCCGATATATCCCTACCTCCCTGATCAAAGCAAGGAAGCGAAAAAGTACATTGAGGAAAACTCCAGAATGCCCTCGTTCAAGGCTTCCACTGGGTTGAGAGGTTTTGTTAACATGGGAGCCACATGCTATATGTCTACGATTATTCAAACTTTTATTCATAACCCTTTTGTGCGGGAGTATTTTTTGTCGGGTGTCCATGAGCATTGTATCAAAAAGCAACTAAATGAGGACGACTGCATCACTTGCCGTATCGATGAGGTCTTTGTCGAATTTTTCACATCTAACTCCGTATCCGGTTTTGGGTTGACCAAGTTTCTTGCCACCTGTTGGAAAATTAACAAGTCATTGGCCGGCTATCTGCAGCAGGATGCCCATGAATTTTGGCAGTTTGTGTTGGGCGAGTTTCACAAGTCCCATGTCATTAACTCTAAAACTAAGGCACTTAACTCTGGTGATGACGGTGAAAAGGTGAACGTCAATAATTACACCAGATCATCTTCCATATCGCTTGGGTCTAATGACCATTGTAACTGTATCACCCATAGAGTGTTTTCTGGCGAGTTGCAAAGTTCCATTAGGTGCTCCAACTGCGAAAATGTCAACAAGACGATTGACCCAATGATTGATTTACTTTTGGAAATCAAGAACAAGTCCACCAACCAGTCTTACAAAACATTGGATGAGTGTCTTGATTGGTTCACCAAACCTGAATCGTTAGAAAGTAACTATAGCTGTACCAACTGCGACCAGAAAACCAACGCTTCAAAGAAATTGTCAATCAAGAAACTAGGCTCAATATTGACCATTCAGCTCAAGCGGTTCGAGCATTTGGCCAACGGGTCGTCCGTCAAGTTGGAGGATTCTATCAAGTATCCGGTCGTCCTTGACATGTCCAAATACTGTACTAACTCTATCTCGAACAATGTAGAACATGGCGAACTTTCTTACGAGTTGTTTGCCATTGTATGTCACATTGGCCAGGTAAATACTGGTCATTACATTTGTTTTATAAAAAACGGTGATGGTAAAGTAAGTATTGACTAAATTTGAAATGCATTTGTGCGTGTACCTTTGGCACATGCTCTCTTGCGTATATTAGCCATTTAAATGTCTCAAACTTTGGGTAACTTTTATTAACTTTATTTCTCTTTTAGTGGTTCAAATTTGACGACTCAATGGTCACCATGGTGCCTCACTCCGAAGTGTTGGCATCTAACGCATATCTTTTATTTTACATCCAGCATCAATTCCCATAAAGTGAATAGCTGTCCTTCATTGCATTTTGTCTTTCACGCTCTCTGATTGTTGACCCCAACTACTCGACCAAAGAGCACATTTTTCTTAACCTTTCAACTCAAAAGACGGCTCTTTATCGTAAGAAGAATTTTATAAACATATTTAAAAAGTTTATACTCAATGGCGCTGCTCTTATGTCTACTGCAGCTTTAGCGTTTTGCATTTCTAGTATTGTTACTATTGCCAGGATGTACTGGAGCTGTTATGTTTATAGTTTCAAACAGCTCGTGTTTGTAAGCGCTGTTGTTTTTGCTTACTTGGTTATAAGACCTGCTTATTTTTCCCACGATGAGAAACCATAGATTAAAAGGCGGTGTCGGAGCACTCTTGTTTTAACACTTCTTTAGTAGTACAGCATTGAGGAGATACTAAGACACTCGACGCAAAGGTTTCAGATATATAGTGAAACGTATTGCCGTTTTCTATATGTTGTACGTCTTCATAGATAAGTGAAAATAATAGTCATTATCAAATAATAGGAATAAAAAAAAAGAAAGTCAAAGCAGTGGGGGCAGTTTATCAAAAGCAAATCTCTAGCAGTAGCAACAAATGGAGAAAGAAACAAAATAAAAAGACAATAACAAGGTGGTGATACATGATAGTACAGAGTAGACTCGGAAAACAAAACAGAATGAAAATTAAAACATGAAAATTAAAACAGCATCGTGAGGAGCTCAAAGAGAGCACGTTAAAAAGAGGAGATATCGGCGGGCATAGCAATGTGATAGTTGGTACTGGAGGCCATAAAAATGTTCTTAGAGGCCAATCATTTGCCAGAGAATGAACTAAAAGTTAGCTTATGTGAAAATCTAGTTGATCAAAAGAACAAAGCTTTATGAACCTGCTCTAAAGCAAGCAAACAAAGAACATGACAGAACCTAAAAAGACGCTGGAGGCTACGCCACCGGCACCAGCCTTGCTGGAGACGGTGCTGTTGGCGGCGCTGTTATTGTTGGCGGCAGCACTGAACACAGCAGAGATGGATCCGGTAGAGTTAGACCCCTGGGAACTTAGCACGGTAGCGTCGGACGAGTTGACGATGGTAGTGACAGTGGTATTGGATCCGCTGATGGTGGTGAAGGTGGTGGCGGTATCGGTAGATACAGGGCCGTTGACGATGGAGTTCTGGGCGGTGATTCCAGTCAATGAAGAGAAGGCCAAGTTTTCGGACTCAAGAGTCGCCGAATGGATTGTGTTTGTGACGGAAGGCTCCAAAAAGGAGAAGTCGTAGGTCCGGCCGTCTATCATGGTGCTGACATATGTGACCTCAGAGACTGTGACTGTAAGCTCTCCGGTAACGTAGGTGTATAAGAAACCGTGGGCGAGGTTTAACAACACCGAGAGATAAAAGAGGGAAAAGAGCATTTTGAGATGACAGTTATGGGGTTAGATGAGACAAACAGCGGATGATAATATTTTGAGGAGTGGTAAGCCTTCTGAAAACACTGACCTGCGCAAGAAAAGAAAAAGTGGAGCAGCTGGTTAGTTTATAAGTTTTTTGAAGAGATTATATTTGGTACCTGAAACTATTATAAGTATCGAAAATAGAACAAAGTTGGAGAAGAACAAAGAAGTGAGGTACCAATGTAGGTATTGTGTCTTGCAATAACAATAGCCGGGAATAAGTGGTAATGATGTGGTTCCTAAAAAACAAACAAACAAACAAACAAAAGAATAAGCAACAAAAGAACAAGCAACAAAAGAACAATTGTGTTGAAAAACCAAAGAGCAGCACCAGGCAACAAAGAGGTCATAATCCATAGCACAAATTGCATACGAGAACAATAGCCGGTATTTAAAGAAGCGGAGGTTCCGCGGCCTCGGCAAAAGCGAGTGAGAAAAATCAGCCGCCTGCATAGGCGGCGGAACCGCCGATGCACGCGCGCAGATGCTGGTTACGCTACTGCAGGTCCGCAGAGATGAATTATACTTTGCTGCCTCTTTCGGCAACTTTTTTTGAGCGATCTTACGCAAAAAGATCTTAAAGGGCCAGTGCTACAAACCAAGACATCATACACCGCTTTGTATAACTATACGCATGTGCATTGTCCTAATTTTTCTGCATTTAACAGCATCTGGGTCACATGATGGGAGCTAGTGACAGCCAATAGCGGGCGTCGTTTTTGAGGAGGATTCACGCTGATGATAAACCAGGGAACGCTGGGAAGACAGACAGAGTGTTTGAAGAGAAATTAATTTTTCCCTAGGAAGTGTGGACAACAGGCGCATGTCGAAAATAAAAGGCTTGGGTGGCCCTGGCCCTCACAGTGGGGGTTTCAGGCTTATTTTTTTTGCAGCTTTTAGCGTGCGCGCTACTGTGCAGGGGAAACGCTGCCTTCGGCCGATATCGTCACCATGAACGGGTCTCAAGGCATCTTGTTTGATCATCCCTTCTGTAATTAATTAATTTTTTTATTTTCTTTCTCGCCTCACGTGGCAGGGGCGGGCGTCTCAACGCGATGTTCCACATCCTTGAGCACTGACACGGGGTAATGCTCTTGTCAATTAGAGCCACTCGATCCCAAACCAAAGAGTACATGGCTCCATACGCTTCCGATGCATAATCTTTACAGTTATGATGAATACGCGAGAACATGAATACTGTATTTTAGAGCTAAACAGAAGAAAAGAAGATAAATTGTTTCTTCAAATGGAATGTACTGCTGAAAGTGTTTTCATTCTGATTTCAATTTATTAACCTTGTGACAATGTTCGACTTTTTCTGTAACCAAAATGAAGTGTATCAGACCAAAAGCTTTACTATCTTTGGGTCTCTTAAGCGCATTATTAAACAGAACCCGTGTTTGCGATTCTATTTAGTGTACACGGCACTGGAGATAGCGTCTGTGTCTATCTATGGATCTTTGCTTAACAAGTCTGTCTGAGATCCAAGCGTTCAACGCGGACAATAAATGCTCCCAAAACAAGGGGCTAATTGAGGTGTTCTGTCGTCTAATTGACTGGTATTTATCGGCTGTCTATGGTTCACTGAGAAGTTGGCTACAGCTTTTCTGGGTTATTAGCCAGAGTTTCGTTTCGGACGCAGCTGAGTAGTGGCTTATTCTTATGGATTTTACATCATGTTTTGCATACTCCCAATTGGTCATTTGTAGTGCCATTCGTGATATCATTCGTAGCACTACCGTTTGCAATAATATTCATAATCAATCATAACCATTCAATATGTTTTTTTGGCTTTATTCAACAAAAGCTGCTCTTGAAGAGTACATCTACCTTCCAAGCAGTCATCTCGGGGTTTGTCACTCGTATGACGGCAGGTCATATAAATGGCACGCGTCATGAATCAAAAGCACATCCCTTTTTCTCGCACCTATAATTACAACATCTCGAGGAACTTTGGAATGGTTCAGGATAGTAAAGCATAGCACCCATACTACGCTTTTGCGCAAGGCTTCCCATTCAATACTAACAAGGACCTAACGTCTATTTCTCTCTATCTTAGCTATAGGATTGAGCCTGCCCGCATAAGCAAACCTGGAGGCCATTTCAACAGCAGCGGTACCCCAGTCTTTACCGTAGTTGTAGCCTCCCTCTCTGATGCCGGCTCTTCGCTCGGCTTGCTCAATGATGAAGCAGGTAAAAATACCAAAGATGGCTGGGATATTTATGTGCTTTTGCAAAAACATGAACTCCTTGGTGGTGGAATCGGAAATGTACTCAAAGTGGGCAGTGGCACCCTTGATTAAAACAACGATTGATATTATGGCATCAACTGGGTGTTTTTCCTGGCCGGTAACTTGGCAAAGCTCTTGGTTGCATAAGGAAGCTCAAAGGAGCCTGGAACAGTCTCGAGGACAATGTTGTGCTCCTTGACTTCAAACTCCTTGTGCTTCTTGATGACACCATCGACTAATGTCGTGATGATCCTGTCGTTCCAATGAGCGTGCACAATGGCAATACGAAGCTTCGAGCCGTCGTACTTTTGATCAATTGCTCCTAATCCTTCGACGGCTATGGTGAGTGTAATGTATTTGTTTAAAAAAATGAAGATTTCAACCTGTTTCTTTTTCTAGTTAAGGATCGAAATTTACAAAATTGAAAGTTGACTACAGCGGGAATGTCTCGCTATTTCAATTCCTCGGGAGAGTCTGTGATAACCCACAAATAGCACCGGTGGAATCATAGTAATTATCACCCTAAACACCAGAAATGCTCATATATCGCACCCATAATAGGAGCAGATCAGCATTGCTTTTGAGCTCAGATTAAGTTCAAACTGGCCACTATCAATGTCCTGGAGGTAAAAACACAAAGAAAAGCACAGGGTGCTGTTATGCTGAAGATACAGTAGGAGCTGAGTGCGAGTAGACTGACCCGACTGTACTTTGGCTGTCTTAGAATTTAGGGGATGGCAATTTGCCTCGCTTGAAGAGACGCTTTGCACTAGTTGTGCAAGCCTAGTCTCGAATTTTCAACATGATCTGTGCAACATAATCTGCTTGCCTGGACTCTGTTCAATTGCCTTGAAATGCATTCCAAACTGCTGACACATTATTAGAATAAGATAATTACGCCAAGGTGGGGCCCTCACAACACCAAAATGGACTTCTTGCGCAATAGCCGGCCTTCGCACACTTGATACTTGTCCGATCCGGATGTTTTTGGTAGCGTCGCTTGCTAATCTCCAACACCCAGAACACAGTACCTGAGTGAAAAATCCGCAAAGCGGCGCAGTCGCCAAGCGATAGCGTTATTCATACGAATAAATCATGTCTTTCTGTTGTGAAAAGGAAGCTAAAGTGGTAAAAAGATACAAGTAAATAAAATAAAAGCCGACGCAGAAGTTACATAACGGGGATAAAACCTTTCAACCGGGGTTTATCTCTTTGTCCCAGCACAGAATTACCAGATCATTGCCTTCACTTTTGGGCATTATACTGCAGCGGCCGAGAAAATATCAGCGGGCCTGACACAGATCATCCTCGGGATTAAACTCAATAGGGCTTCACAAGAAGAAACGGCAGCAATTAAGCGGCCATCTATGAAAAATCGTGCCGCTATTATTATGGCAAAAATAACAGCGTTCTTCTTTTTGACAGGCAAACACCGGGCGGTAATTGCTTTGAGCAAAAAAGACGGCTTCGCAGTCCTGAACACAAAAAAGAAACGACTATATAAAGCTCTTTTAGTTTATTTGCCGACCCATAGGCGGCATCGTATGGGTGTATGCATTACCGCCGGTGAATTTTGCTCTCGGCATTTCATTTCAAACGGAGTTATCACCAATGGGGCAATCCTTATGCATTTTACAAACACCGCAGTGCAGAGTCGGCTTTTGCAGGCACACTCAGGCACAGTAATTCCTGCTGAGCGGCTCGAAAATGCCTGACGAGGCTTTGACCATTCATTGTATATAAATCTGGGCATTCTCGATATTTACTGTGCTGCTTAAGCTTTGGTATTTTTATTTTTTAGCTTTCTTCAGACTATTCATTACACCAGTTCAACACATCACACAAGTAAAGATAAAACACATTTTTACCTTTATTTGTTATTGAAACTCTTTTATTCTGTTTGAAAACAACTCACACGATTTTTCATCATAAAATATTGTACTTTTCCACGAATGGTTGTCGCTCCTGCCAACAAAGAGGTCGCTGAACGGCCTACTGCAGAACCTGAACTAATCGGTCCGACAATTACCAGCAAAGACTTGGCTAGTGCTCCGTTGAACCTTTATAAGGAGCTCTCCATTGAGGAGCTCAAGCAAGTGAAGCACAATGCTGGTAAGGTCTTGAGAAAGAAAACTAAGACTGCCTCAAAGTGCAGATCCGCCGATAAGGATAGCAAAAAGTCTTCTGGTGCTTCCAAAGACGCTGGTATCCAAAATATCGTACACGGCGACGGCGATGTTGATGCTATCGTTGCCAATGAGAGCGATTTCTCATTGAACAGCGACGAGAAATCCTTCAGAAGAGCTCAAGAGCACTTCAACAAGCACTACTTTCATGTAAGAGAAGGCAAAGGCAGAGGTCACAGAGGGTCCAGAAAGCACTCCAATAATATGCATAAGATGGGTGGAAGAGGTGGAAGATATTTTGGTGGTCCATCTCCATACGGTTTTGCAGGATTTCCAGGTTTTGACTCCTTCCCATCTCCTCTTCCTCCACACCCACATCACCATGGACACCATGGTCGAAAGGACGCCCTACCATACATGAGAGGACACGACGCTTCTGAATTTGGCTCTCGCAACGAAGACCCATTCCACTGCTTTGGTCCACCTCGCGACAAGCACGGTGGCTCCTGCAGTTTTTTTGCTAGAGGCGGTGCACCACCAACATCATTCTCTCCTCCTCCAGCTCCTCCACCTCATCACTATTACCATCTCTGTGCTCACAGTTCCCAACACCGCCGTCCGCCACATCCATCTGTTGGTCCCACTGACCTAAGCGCCTTTGATTTCGGCTACCCACCTCACTTTAGCCCATTTGGTCATCGTGGAGGCAATGGGCGTAGCCGTCACAGCAGTCACTTCTTCCCACGCCGCGGCGAAGAATTTGGTTATGAAAAAAGCTCATCGTTTGGTCCTTTTGGAGCCTATGAGACTTTTGGCCCAGATTTCTTCAAATCAAATGATAACTCCAGCAGCAGCTCCGACACCGGATCTCTTAGTGACTCCGACAGTGAGCCAAACTCGGAGAAGTCATTCGATGACGAAAATTTTGTCTCCGTTCCAATTGGAAAGTATTGACCGTCTCTTGCTTGTTTAATCTCAGTTAATATTTTTTATGATTTTTTTTTCTGCTGTTGCCATTTTTTCTGGCTATATCTTTGGATTTAGGAAACATGCCGGCTATTGTGATGACTATAGGGAGCTCTCAAGCTCTGGGTGTCATCACCTTATATATATGATAACTTAGTTTTTCGGGTTTAATATAATTTTCAGTATAAAATACTTTTTTCATCTTACTTGTATACATGAAGTATGTAATAGTAAGTTCCTTTTCGTGACAACTGACGCCGTTCTGCAGCTTCATGCGACACGTTGCCAAAAGCTTCCTCACATAGATATTTGTTTGCCAACGTTGTTGAGACAAGCCAGAAATAACTGCTTCTGTTGTTTTTCATGACTTAGCGGCCCTCTTATAAGGAGCCTCGCAAGACGCTAGATTCGTTGTTTGTTTGACAAACAAATAAAGTGCTTGCAACTTATACCAACATGTATAGACAGCATCGCGACATTGGGAGCCCTGTAGGCAGGGCGGTGCTTGCCGCGCTACGCTGTTTGCGGATTCTGCGGATGCCGGCCACCGCTTCCGCGAATCTCGTATCAATACAAAGACCTTCTTAATGGGGTTCCTTCTGCCATGCCAAGATCACGACGTGTGACAGCGCTTGGCTTTCTGGCTACAGTATTAAATATCCTGCCTCACATCTATGGCGCAAAAGGCAACTACGGCTCTTCTGAATATCAATGGCAATCGCGCTCCGTTCTAATGTCATTCACCCCAATTCGATAAGTATCAGCATATTCAAGCAAAGTAATGAGCGAATTTTGATGCAAAGACTCTGTAAATTATGACAAAATCCGAAAGGCCTGTGCTTTATAAACATGCCAATGAGGTCAGCATCGGTCAATTCTACAGATACACTATAAGCTTAAAGGTCAAAAAATCACAAGTGAGCAGCGGCTTCTTACCTGAACAGTTACATATTAAGGTGAAGAACACCGAGGTGCCGGTCAAAAAGCTATTCTATATTTTCGGCCCTTACACGATCTACACCCACGTTTTACCTAACAACTTTAATGAACTGATAAGCCTTAATCCTGATCCTGAAGATGAATCGATTATTCAGTTGAACCCAAACTTGCAAGCTGGAAACAGTTTCGACGGCGTGCTCAAATTAAACAAGAACTCGCTAGTCAGCCGCGAGGCCTACTCATCTCTATCAGAACCATCGCCTCCGCCTACCCAGTCGCATCTGTCGGACAGTTTGGAAACTTTGAACGAAAATACCGGCTCCGAGACTGAAGCATCAGAAACAGTGGAGTACAGATGGAGACTAGATGTGTTATCACAAGCGCTATTATCAGAGTTTGTGAAGGTGAGCTTCGAGGTCAGCATCAGCAGCGACGTGACTCAAGATTTTGACAGCACCGATGCAAGCGCTAGTAGCAGCATTGCGGAAAAGAGTTCCAACTCAAATAGCAGTTCTGGCCCTTTTCGGGGTTTTTTGCCAAGAACAATGTTACAGTCCGCCTCAAACCAATCTTCCTCAATTAGATCTGCCTCAAATCAATTTGCATCCAAACGTTCTGTTTTTCAATACGAGGACCTTAAGGTCGACATTGAAAGCTGTGAAGACATTTGGAATAAACCACCTCCAAAACCGGACCAGCCCGTACATTTGGTCATTTTGACTCATGGTGTCTATTCCAATACCGGCTGTGATTTGCTTTACTTGAAAGAAAAGTTAGAGCACGGCAATAAGTTTGGTGACAATATAATGATCAGAGGATACCACGGAAACGTTGCCAATACTGAAAAAGGGATAAAATGGTTAGGAGTCAATTTGGCAGATTACGTGGATAAATTAATAAATCTGCCCGAGTTTAATATTGACAAAATTTCTTTTATTGGTCACTCATTAGGCGGTATCGTTCAGTCATTTGCAATATATTATTTGCTTAATTACGATGGCTATAAAAACCGGGACATCATTGAAGATAAAGCAGGCGTTGCTACGGAAAATGATAACGGCATCATGGCCCCAGGGAGAAAACTTTTGAAAGATATACAGCCTATCAATTTCATTGCGTTAGCGTCGCCGTTACTTGGTACACAAAGCGAGTTTGCAAATTTAATTAATTTTGGATTAGAAATTGGCTCGTTAGGTAAGACAGGTAAAGACTTGTCTTTGAGGAATCGTTATTTTTCCAGTTTTAGCCTTAGTGTAGATGAGAAGACGAAGCATTTACTACTGAAACCGTTGTTGGAAATTATGCCTTTGGACCTCAAGTTTCACTATTACTTGAGAAGCTTCAAATACAGAACAGTATTTGCAAACGTTTTGAATGACGGTATTGTACCACTCAAGACCAGTGCCCTTTTGTATTTAGATTATCAAAGTTTGAGTATTGTTGAGCGGCTCAAAGTGATATCAAAGTCACACCAAAGCGAGGATGTCAAATCACTGGCACAACAACAAGAAGCCGCCTTGTTGAAACAACAGCGACAATCTAACTCGGGATCTATTAACAAGCATACAGCCGCAGTTAACTCATACCGGAACGCACCAAGCTCTGAACACAAAAAGGAAGAGCCTGAATCTCGACACAAAAACTTGGCAGATAAAAAGAATAATAAACTCAAAGGCAACGTTGGAGAAATTCCGGAAGAAGGATCTGAAGAGCATGACAGGAAGCACCATTTGTCAGAATTACCTTACGACAAGACAAAGCTAACTAAAGACAAGTACACACAGAAGAAAGGTCATATACAGGCCCCGGGCTCTAAGCCTCTGTTTAGCAGCATGTCAGAAAGTGCATTAGAAAATGAAAAGAAACAGAACAAGAAGGGGTTCAGCCCATCGCTACCGCACGCTGTCTCTTTGGCGTCAATTATTTCCAAAAATAATGGTAATAAGTTGACGAAAAGACAGCGTCAGATCCAAAGAATCCAGACGGTTTCCAACAAAAACAACTTTTCTTTAATGGACGGCTTAAACAAGGCGGTAGCTGGAGAAGATCGGCGCGAACAAAGTGACCTGGATTTGCCTGTACGGGAATCATCGCCAGGCATTTCTAAAGAAGCTGTTCGTGGAAGCAATACGGACGGAATATTGTCTCAGAACAATGAATTAAACAGCAAGATCTATGCTCCTCCCCGCTCTTCCTCTGTGCTATCTGCCATTAATGTTCTTCTAGCCCCAAGCCCCAAGAAAGACTTTTTCAAAAACTATAAGCCTGTGGAGCAAAAAGAAATACAGGGACTTTTAGACAAGATGCAACTGCATTTTATGCTGGATGACGCTGGTAAAGATGCTGATTTGGAAGGTCAGCCAAGTAGCATTTCGTTTACCCCTGATATGATAGATAATGGTGTGATTGTTCATGACAAAGTTTACACTTACGATGAGCTTCCGCAGCCGTATCTTAACAAGGTTGGTACATCAAGAAGGCTCAATATGGCATATCACAATGTTTCAAGTGCGAGAGCCAAAAGCCACAGGAATAGCGATGGTAGCGACGCTAGCCAAAGGTTATTCAAGCTTTCTGATTTGACGGATGACATCTTATCGTCAGGTAACAAGGATATACCCTTTTTATACAGATCAAAGAAGTCAAACTTGTTGACAAAGAAGCATTTCAAATCGAAGCAATTGGCAGAAAAAATTGCCAGGTTGTATCACTTTGGGAAGTCGTGGAGAAAGATTTTGGTCAACTTGAAGCCAGACGCTCATAATAATATTATTGTGCGACGTCAATTCGTCAACTCTTATGGATGGAACGTTATCAATTATCTTGTATCCAATTTTGACTATGAGGGGAGCTTGAGCGAGCAAGACATTCAGAACTCTGCACTCTGCAGAAGCAACATTGACAAGCTTGAAAATGTGCATTATGATGCCAGCATCTCGCCATTGGGCGAGGGCTTCAAAAGTCTCTTGAGGCCGTCTGCAGATCAAGGTGGGGAAGAGAAGGAGTGGGAGGACATGCATGAAGACGCGGCAGATAACATGGCCAGCAACAACTCCGAATCTTCAAAAGACAGCTCGCAAGAAGCAGTATGAAAGATGTAATTTTAATGAAGACGATTTGCAAACTGCAGTACAAAATGCGTGGTTTAATTTTTTATAATTGTATATTAGAAATAAAAGTGTGTTATACTTTAATGAATTATTCATAATTAGTTTTATATGGTGACTGTAAACCGAGAAAATTCAGAAATTCAACAAAAATTTTTATTTATATCCGCGGCACAGGCATCGTTCCGAGAATTGCATAAAGATGCTTTCGCCGCATGCAAAAACCGGTAAAGAAACTCCCCCAATCTACACAATTTTAGTTTGGCTTTTAACAAAAAAAGGAAAGAAAAATATCCAGAAATGCATTAAAGTAGAAGAGAACAGCAGCTCAACGTGAAGAGACAAAAATTGGTGATCAGGTAAAAAGTATACTATACAGATAGATTGATTGTGAAAAAATCAACATGCGAAACCAAAAGAGCAAAAACAGATAAGTGAATGGATAGAAAAAGGGTGTCGAAGCATTAAGCTTACTGTATTTAGAGTATGATTGCATTGGCGGCAACACAAAAGGCGAAAAGGGTACCAAAAATCAATGTGTTGGAAACAGAACCTTGCATGTTGTTGCCAGCATTTTCAACTTGGGTGACGATACCGTTGCTGGTAGTGACAGCACTTCCTGTAGGTCTGCCAAGGTTGACGGAGACATCGCCAGCAGAGTCGGTAACAGCGGCAGTGGCAATGATGGTGACGGTAACGCCGTTGGCGTTACTGGTGGTAATGGTGACCAAGGAGCCGCTCAAAGCGCCAGAGACAGACTTGCTGGAGCTCAAGCCGCTATAGCCAGAGCCCGGCATGGTGGAGACGGTTCTCACGCTTCCAGTGGTGGCCTGTATTTGGCCATCGCTGATTTGGGAAATTGGCACGACAGTAGAGATGGACAAGGTGCCAATCTGTTGGAAGCTGGTAGTAGCTTGGATTTGGCCGTCGCCAATTTGGGACACGGCTTGCACTGTGCTGGCAGTGGCAACAGCAGAAGTAGCGGTTGTAGCCTGGATTTGGCCATCGCCGATTTGAGAAACAGCTTGGAGGGTGCCAGTGGTAGCTTGTATCTGGCCGTCAGCTATTTGAGAGACAACTTGGGCGCCAAGAGAAGATCCAGCCATGGAGAAAAGGGCGACTAAGGATAAGAATTGCATTTTTATAGAAAAACTGATTCGTCAATTGAGAGCACTGAGACGGGATATAACTGGCCGCCTTAATAAGAGTATGAGAGGTGATGGTATCTAGAATAGCCTGGAAATCTGGCCAAAGCAAAGCGAAAGGAGATATCGATGTTGGCAGTGGTGGAAGTTGATGGAAAGGGAAAGCAAAACAAAAATCCGGCAGCAAAATGGAAGGTGGCTGATATCCAGCGTTCTTATATCCCTTTTTTGTTCCAGCATTTGAGCTAGACGAAGCAAGCTGGGGCTTCCAACCTACTTTGATGCCAGGCGGGCCCATCCTAAAGGCCATAGTCTGGGTGACTCCATCACTATACCGTTTTCAGTAACAATAGTGATTTCTGCGCTGCACATAAGTGAGACCATCGTGCTTTTGCAACAAATACGCCACAGCGTGCAGAACCGCGGACATTCTACCCGTGAGAACAAAACATCTCAGGTCGTGTTTTAGACTGCCCGTTCGTCGTGCCTGCTGGCTGCCCAAATAAAGCTTTGATTTGAAAAGGCTGGCTACACTATTGCCCATGCAACAGCCTAAGAAAACCGTACCTTGCTATAGAGAAGTGGCTCAAATAATGACAGTACCACATTTCTATACACTTCAAGGGGCAGACACATTTTGTTCAAAGAACGGCGTCTGCGGTGTCTGGGACAAGCATGGCCGGGCATAGTCGATAAAGCTGGGTCATTTTCTCCGCGGAACCGTCGTCTAGCTACAGCATGCATGGAGTTGCATTAGGGGCGGCTGACCGACTCCTAGCACTCTCTCAAGATGGAAGACATCCAGACGACACACAAAGACATCCCAAGACGAGCCCTTATGTTCCTCATTCCCCGGACAAACAAGCCCTTGGTAGATTTTGGGCCGGGAAAGGCTGGCTTATTGAGGCCAGGGTTAGAGGATCGCTGCAGTAGATGGCAGACAACATGGCCCGACAGGAGTATCAAGATTTTCAGGACACTTTCGGTCTCTAATAAATGTAATATTTTGCCTGAGAGAAAAAAGCTGTTTACTATTCTGACTAATTTAGGCACCAGTAGTGGATGGGTGGCACTGCCACTTTCACTCCCTTAAGCGTAGTGGTCTTCTCAAAGCGCCTTGGGTACTGAGAAGTGCACATGCACAACCATGGAAAATACAGCGCAGCCACAAAAGCAAATAGCTAGCAACGCTACTGGCACCCGCTTCCCCTCTAAATCCTCTTGTTCTATGAGCAGCCGCAAAAGTGTAGTAACCATCACAGGTCTGTGGGCAAGCTTGGCAAAAGCGCTATGAATTCATACGGCGCTTAGCTCACATACTCTTATTTTAACAGCGGGCGGCTATCTGGATGTTCAGAAATAAAAGTATAACTCGACCGCTATGAAGGACTACCTAGACAGCCTGACGGCTGACTTTTTCGAAGGAAATGGTTTTCATGTTGAAAGCAAAGCTAAGGAGACAGAAAATCCCAGCTTAGCCGCTGACGATTTGTTGCCCACCCAAATAAAGAAAAGAAACATACCCGGTGTTACTTCTGACGCTTATCATATGGGTTACTTTGAGGACAAGACAGATCGCTATCAGATTAACAGCAGAGTGGAAACAGAACTCGAACCACTAATACAGTCCCTATATCTTTTTGGGATATTGCTGTTGATTCTGACCGCATTGGCGGCCTTAGTATTCGTGATTCGAGAGTACACATACACTTTTAGGGCTCGCAAGCACCAAGAAATCATCAACGAAAATATTGCTGACCACTATTGGAGCACTGCTGAGGAGACAACAGCTTCTGATAAAATTACTCTGAAGCAACAGAGTGACATAGGGTTCAAGTCGGTAAGAGATAAAAGACAGCATTGGCCTAGAAGCACATTTTCAGCATCCTTGAGTAACAGTGACATTGCTTCCAGACAGCGCCTTTCAAAATATAAAGGAGGCAACCAGGCAGAGGAAACAGCTTCAGTGAGCTCCTGGGGTAATAGCAACTATATTACGCCCCCAGCGCCAGGGCCGAAAAACAGTTTTCAAGAACACAACTTGGGGGCTGAGACACGCGAGCTAACGAATAAAGGGCTCCCATATTACACAAATAACGGCGAGGGCTCCCGTGATACCAATTACCTGGAGGTGCTCTCTATCTCGAGTAACAAAGAGTCAATAAGCACTTTTTGCTATTACACGGGGGTTAAAGGAAATCCGATTATCAATAATGGCAAAAGGGTGTATCACATTAATGAACTAATGACTTTAAGACGCAAGTTTGATGATTTCCCTGTTTCAGCAAAAATACAGGTGGAAGAGATTAACAAAGACAAAAAGAAGAAAGAAGCTGATTTGAAAAAAATGATCCATGACCCTGTGATAGACTTGGAGCCAACAAAGTTTTATTCTGCATGGAAAGCAGGAAAGGCCATTAAGGAGCTTTCATCATATTTGACCAATGATACAATTCCTCCATTAACAATACACGATACCGTCACCAAAAAAATTATGATAATCAAGCTACTAGCAGTGGGTTCCAATAATAAGAGATTAACAAATCCAAATATTTACTTGTCCGATTTCAATACATTGATGAACAGAATAGTTGACACCGGCATCATCTTTGACCTTTTAAATGAGTCCAAGCCTGTTACTGCAAGGGCCCTCATAAATATGTTTCTTCGCTACATTTGGTGCCATTGGCAGTATCGGACAACAAACCATAGAAGCATAGTTTCTCAGTTCAAGGCCTGGAAATTTAGCTCCCCCAGTATTCAACCACACCATGTTCTATTCAGATACTTGTGTAATATAGAACTGGGAATCTATGCTGTTGGAAGAATGGACTTGCAGGCATTGAAAGATTCTGAAAACAAAATTTTGTCCTTGCTCAATTTTTTTGCAACCAGCTCTTTTTGTAATGATTATATTGGGTTTGTGCCAATAATCTCTCAAGCAGTCGAGTTCACAGACAGGGTTCTTAGTCAAAGGCTCTTCTATAACCTTTTATACATTATCGTGGAAAAACATAAAGATTGCTGTATGAATGATTATTTAGTGGAGGACAAAATAAACTTTAAACCGTTAATCCAACATGGCTTTTGGATACAAAATGACTCAAGTGTTAGAAAAACAGCAGAAAATATTCACTCCTTGATTGTGGAGAAATATCCACAGTCAATGTCGTATGTCTATCTTACTTTTGCTTTGAAAAACCATATTTTGAAAAAAGAAATTTCAAATACTAATAAATACATATATAGTTGGTGGAAAGAAATCGAATGTGGAAGGGTTTTTGTTCATGCCTCGGCAAAGATATTAGATACAGGCGAGGAAGATGTTGCACAGAGTACCGTTGGGTCTTGGCTGGCCTTCTCTCCTCCTCCGGAAAAGTATTTCCGGAACAACACAAGGCTTAATAAGATACAAGAAGAAAGTGAAGCTATCAGGGAAATTGAGAACGGTAAAAACTACCAACCAAATGTTCCGGGATCTTATAATTTCTGAGACCAACAATATAAACAAAAGTCATTTTGGTTCTATGCTTTATAAGCGCTAGTTGATTGTCAGCGAGCTTTTTATCTACGATTTTTACAATTATATGTTGTTAACAGCTTTTTGCCATGGGAAGTCTTAGGCCTGTATGAAACAAAACTGTCCAATATTTTTCTGTTTGTCACAAAAGGGTGTAACAAAAATTATCATTAAATGTTGGGAAGCGTTGCTCTGGCTTCTCTACGGGACGCGTCAAAGATCAAAAGGTGAGACGCACAAATTGGATAAGAGTGCCTGCAGCGCAGCGTGCTTCAAATGGACTTAGCTATTGTTAAAAGTGAAGAGAGAATGTTGTGTGTCATTTTGCTCAGGCGCACGCCGCCATCCACCCGACATGAACTTGGGGCTCCCGATATAGAAACAAGAAGCGCAGACTAGGTAATGATATCTCTTTTATAGGGAAATGTACAGAGAACATTAAAAACACGCGTAGAACACGAGCAGTTAAAAAGCAATTATTGGGTAACGTAATTAGCAAGTCAGACAAATGTTGCAAGGCTTTTTTTTTGCTTTTTGCCTCGAAGTAACCACGGTTGCATGTACTAATAGAAGCAAAAGTCTGCTTGTAGTGTTGACAGTCCGTGAAGGCGTTGATTGTGGAAACCACAAAGTCGCGATGACATTGGAGTAGCCCTGCAAGGAGACGCACAAGCAAGGGAGGAACAAATTTTATCTGTTTATTTTTGGTTTTTGATTTTTACTTTTCTTGTTGCGTAAAGGACAATAAGCCTCCATCCAAAAAGACGGAAGGATGCGATGTGATGGGTCTACCAGGCTCATTTGTCCCCAAACAAACCTGTTAGTGCTATTGTGCGCATACACTCCTGCACTGGATTCTGATCGTGCCGGAGTTTGGGCTGGTGCTACGCCTATGTAAACTGCAAAAGTGCTGAAGGGGAGAATATGGGACACCAAATGGGAGACTAAATGCTTGTAATTGAGGTGTATGTTACTCGAAATTGGAGCCGTCATGGTGCCTGGGGCCAGGGGAGGGGCATCGACTTTCCTGTTCCCATGGCGGGATAAAGGCCAGTTCAAGGAACGGCAGAACATTGCCTGGGCATCGCTTCACGTAGTGTGCCTATGGACCCAGGGACACACTACGCCTTCCAAGGGCGACGCTGTCTCCTCTTCCCTTTTCTTCTCCTGCTTTCTTCAGAGAGTGCAGGGTACACAGGCAAAAAAGAGAGAGGCGTCCGCCCCATTATGCAAAAGCCTTTGGCGCCCGCGGTGCCTTCGTGTATCGCTGTTTTTTAACAGTCTGCCTTGGATTTGGACTGTCACCGCGAGGGAGCTGATTAATGCGACAAAAATCTGAGTGTTAATTCCAGCAGCCAGAGCGCGTTTTTTGCCGCTGAAAGCACCGTATAAATACCAAAAGTGTCTTCAGCTGAGACCCGAAACTAGGACTGGAAGCGACCTGCTACGAGGAAACAGGGGCGGGAAGGGGAAGTAGCGTGCTGCAGCTACGACACGCTCTGTTTCCCTTTTTGGTCAAGGGATTTCGCTGCTTCTGCACCTGCGTTCGCTTTAATTGTTGGTATTTTAGCGTTCGAACACACCAAATCATCACAGCACATTAAATATAAAACTGATTTAGCCTGCTGTGCTTGTTTTCAATGTTTTTCCCTTATTTTACGTTCTTTTTGATATCACGCTCTTTTCCATTCTCGCTATCCACACTCACTTCTTATTGTCATTGTCTTTCACTTAGACAAGCAACTAAATTCAGTCACTCTTTTGAACAGTCCTTCATTTTCTCTTTCAATACCTTGTTTGATACAAGATAATAACATACACTGGCTTTTGTTTCGAGCAATTTATATACCGTCCAATATAACTGTTTAGTATATTGTAAATAAGCAGCTATAACAATAGCAATTCACTTCCAGCTAGGTTCCAAATCATAGCTCGTCTTTCTTTTACATTACCACGCCTACTCACATCTTGGAAGCATGCCAAGTTCCTCTTCAAACTACCAAGTAGCTCCACAACCTTCTAAACCTCTCTTTCCTTTCCCAATGTTCAACCAAAACAAAAGCATCTCCTCCAACAACAAACAGATTTCATTACCGCCTATCTCCTCCATTATCAAGAAAGAATCATACCCGCAAACCTTACCACCACCATTACCTTTAGCCCAGTCATGGAACATCCCGCACCGTGAGGGAGCTCAGTCTGCACCATTGTTTCCTGTTCCTTCATCCTCAACTCCACATCATCATTTGTCTTTTTCCTCTGGACAAACGTCAATGACCAGAGTTTCCCTGCCATTTGAGTTACCGCCGCTTGATAACTTTCAATTTAGTTACAATCATCCTAATGACTATCATTACAACTTGCAAAATGCCCCTTTGATTAGAAAGGCATCTCCGTTGACTAATCGGTTCGTGACCAGCCCAACCAGCAATGCTTTTAACAGTCCAATCAACAATACTTTTGCTCAGGCCAGCAATTCTTCTCCTGTGGGCTATCCGTATGCTTCACACTCTTCATCGACACCACAGCAGTCACCATATCAACAACAGCTGCATTTTAATAAAGTCGACACCCCTAAAGTGAAGAAGCCTGTTGCTAAAAAGTCTCCTTCCAATGACAAAGTATTTGCGTTCATCTCGCACTCAATAGCCACCTACCCATCGCAGGAGCCTTCCATCGATAATGCTCAACTTGCTAGACGTAAAAGACGTCGTACCAGCTCTCATGAATTGTCCATCCTACAGAATGAGTTTGAATTAGGATCTAATCCAAACAGACTTAGAAGACAACAGATTGCTGTCAAGGTCAAGATGGATGAAAAAGCTGTGCAAATATGGTTTCAAAATAAGCGCCAGTCCATGAAACGTTTCAAGCTTAAAAACGACTCCAAAAATCTTTCAAATACCACCATTAACGAAGTTTCCAACGAGACTGAAGCTGATAAATTTAAAGCCTCGACTAATGCTGTAACACCTATCAAAGAGAACCATAGTTCTGTGAGCTCAACCTCTTCTACTCCTTCAAAATCATGCTTGACCAGATCAAACTCCTATGATGAATTGATCACCAACCAGACGACAATCACAGCCTCAAACCTTACTACTCCAAACAAAACCTTTTTTAGTGGTTCAAGTAATGTCGATGCCTCCGAAAAGGGAATTGAATACAGAGACACTTCTACCCCAATTAAACTTGTGAAGTCTATGGCAAATGACACTGGCAGCTCCATTGTGTTAAAACTCAACAAATCTCCAAAGACCTAATTTCTCAAACACTCAAAGTCTCATCCCTTTATTAACGACAAAACCACGATTATTCAACCAGTTTTCTATTTAATTCTTCCTGATCCTCTTTCCTATCATTTCTTTACTTGATCATCTTTTTTTCTTTTTCTTCTTTTTTTTTTCTTTTTTGCCTTTCTTAGCATTGCATACTAGCGTTTTAACTATGATTTTCGTCAACTTGGAGAGAGGATTCTATTGTTATTTGTTCTTTATTTTACATTATCAGCTTCACACGTGTATTCTTAATACCTTTTTATAAATTTACTGCAACTTAATTAAATGTTTTTGGATTTGTGAGTTTTTGTAGACTGCACTAGTGTGTGTGTGGAAGTTAACCTGAATGCTTTAACTGTCAAAAAATTAACCGCCGGAAGCTCATGCCCTCTGATGTCGTGTACCAGAGACATGGGTCCGATGCCCTTCTAACAGCACACCAAAATATTATGTGGGAAAAACAAGGCTGAAGAGCAAATATTGCAGTATAAAGGAATATTTAACCAAGATAATTCTGATAAGACCAGAGATTGATCTCCACTTACAGATCAAATCCCGCTAGCAATACATATAAATACCAACAAAGGTTGCAGCAGCTGGAGTTTTTCCGAACAATTTAGAAGCGTCATATCATTGTACGCTTCCCATTCTTTCATTTTAACCTGCTCATCAACTCGAGTAGCACCATCTCATAAAAGATACCTCCTCCTCTTATTGCCAAACAAAAATGTCAAATCTTGGCCATTCATATATGAACATTGCGGATCATAGCATGCCTGGCCACGATATGCCTGGCCACGATATGCCTGGCCATGATATGCCGGGCCATGATATGCCAAAAATGTGCAAGATGAACATGTTGTTCACCTGGGAATACGAAGACGTCTGCGTTGTTTTCAAGTGGTGGCACATATATAACAAGTTCCATCTCCTTTTGAGTATCTTAGCAATTGTTATCTTAGCTGCCGGCTACGAGCTTTTAAAACTTAGATACAGAGTCTTTACAAAGAGTAACCTTGCCTCGTATAAGGGGCTTCCTACAAACAATGCCCCAGGAAACGTTTACTGGAACAGACTTCCAAAGAACTTCAAATGGAAACAGGCCATATACTACGGTTTACAAGTTGGATATTCGTTTATGTTAATGTTGATTTTCATGAGTTTCAACGGTTGGTTAATGTTGGCTGTAGTCGTTGGCGCTACTTTTGGCCATTTTTTATGGAATAATGTAGGGGCTCCTGAAGTTGTTTACGGCGGAGATGGCAGCGTTAACCAGTCTCAAGAGAGCATTGATGGTGAGCCATTGGCTTGTCATTAGTCTTTCAAGTGCCTTTAAATTAGCTTTTGGCGTTAAAGCGCTACTTACGAAGGTTTTTGATTTTTGTTTGCTCATGTCATTTGTTTGTTTCGTTACTAGATCCCCAAGATTTATTTTTTCAAATACATGTAAATGTACATTAAGAATTTAACTATACTTTTTAAAATAAATTACGCATTATCCTTTTGAACAAGACAAGTCGATACATCAATTCCAATACAGGCCACGTATCTAGTCATTCTTTTGACGTCGCTGGCTCACGATGTCTTCATAACCTGTGCTCACGAAAACTCTCTCCAAATATTTTTCCCATATGCTCTTTTTTTGCTTTTTGTCATTTTTACCATCCTTTTTCTTCTTAGCAGCGTCTTTAGAGAGCTTTATACCTAGATTGACCCAGTCGTTCGCTAGCAACGAATCCATCTTGTACGGGCCGCTTTTGCTAGTATATTCGACCTCATATTCGAAAGGTTTTGAGTTGTTGCTGATTGCTTCCAAATCTAGATAATACTGGGTGAAACCAGTTGGAGTAAACGTTTGTGGTGCAAACGCAGGGCCCAAAGGCAAGTTTTTTTTAGATTTTGGAGGTAAGGTCTTGTCTGTTTTTTTTTTTGTAAACGACTCTGTTTCAAACATGTCTTTGTACTCTTCAATATATTCTGGCTCATTGATAATCTTTTCAATTTTGGCGCCGAGCTTTTTGAAAAACGAATCCCATGGTTTGTAGCTGCTAGATATTTGTATTTGATCTGTATTGCCCAATTCAGAATATAAATCCGTAGTATTGTACTCCCAAACTCTGAATCCGGGGTTAAAGGTAGGCACCACGCTGGCTGCAATGTGAATCACAGAGTACCTGGTCCCATCGTTTTGCTTGAGTTTCTTTTTCTTGCTCTTCTTTTTTTCCTTTTTACTATCAGTTTCAGTTTCACCATCGGAGTCTTCGTCTAAATCCTCCATAGGAACCAAGTTTTTATAGAATATGTCATTGACAACTTTCATGTATTCTACCTTATTGAGGCCAGGCCCTGCACCCAAAGAATTTAACTCAGACGACAACTTTGCTGCATCACGATTAGCAGATTTCAATTTGTATCCCAGTGCTTCGTAAATCTGCTCTAAAGCTGCTATTTCTCCTTCTTCATAGTCTTCATTTTCTTGTCCTAAATCGGGTTCAAAATTTGCAACAAGATCTCTAAAACCGGGAAGGGTTTTGTCTTTCTTCAACGATTCATAAGCTAAGGTCGCATCTAATGGGACAAAGTGATCAAGGTTCATATGTCCAAACACACTTCCGACTATGATATCACGATATTCATACATCCAGAGAATAAATTTCCGATAGCATGTCAAGTCAAAGTTCTTCGGCACAGGAGGAACATGCCCACTAAGCCACACTTTGACTCCTCTTCTTCTAAGTTCTTTGAGCGTGTAGCCTAGCCACAAGTATAACGTGTATCCAGGCTGCTTCTTATTATCACAGTTGTCAACCAAGGGATTAGATTTAAAGAGATACAAAGTGTTGATAGATAAAACTGCCAACTTGTTTGGGATAATTTCTTTTAAAAAGCTTGCACTCATGTCAAACACATGCGCCTGCTCTTGAGGTATGAACTCGGACCAAGTTTTATACAAAAGTCTGCTTTGCAAAGTAGGACCTAGGGCAAACATATTATGAGGATAAACATCGTTGTTTCCGAGACTTGGCACTAAAGGCACAAGAAAGTCTCGTGGGTCCAAACTTTTGTGATCCTTGAATCTTTCAATCATTAGTGTGCTGAGATTCCCGTTCACTTCAAATATTTGAAGCTCTGTTCTTGGAAAAGCTCGATCATTATCGTGTCGAACATTGTCGCCAGTCCATATTATGAAATCTATCTTGTCCTTCAAATTTGCTTCAATCCAGTCAAGGGTTTCTTTGACTAGTATGAACGGGGAGTCACATCCGGCCATGGCAGTCCCGTACTTTGTTGCTTTTCCTTTGCCAGAGTGACAGGCCAAATCGTATGAAGTATTCGCCTTGTAGAACATGTCTGGGTGCATGTCTGTTATATGCAAAAATCTTCCATGAAGAGTCTTCTTGAAAGTTGGCAGATCAATTTTTATTGAAGGATTCGGCGTGAGACCCAACTTCTCATATTGTTCTGCTTTGCCTTCATTGCTCATCACCGTAACTTTACCAAAGCCGGGGGCCGTATTTTCTGGCACTTCATGCTCTCGCGAAAGCTCAACGAAGCCAGGATGTTCGACTGCCTTTCTGTAACCAAAGGGCGATGCAATCCACACAAAGACGGCAAATGCCGTTAATAGGGAGACCCAGACATATCGCGGTAGCCTGGTCTGAGAGTTTTGCTTCATTACGCGAAGTTCAACGAGCAGTCCAAAGCAACCACAGATTGAAGAAAAGTTATGACGCTTGAGCTATGATGGATGCCATATATATTGAGTGGCAAATCCCTTGGGGGCCACTTCTAGGGTTTGGAACATATGGCAAGGCTGATTCTTTGTTTTCTGATTGCTTCGTAAGAAATAAAAAGAGAGCATGGTGGTTATTATTACAAAATATGCCCGTCGCTGTATGCTTCCAGCGGTGGATGCAACACGTGTGGGCAAACTCTTTCCCTGTTGGGGAGCTATTGCAGCATGCTTTTTGTTTTATTTCTGAGACTTGACACGCTATTGCGAGTTCTCCGGTAGCATTTATCCCGGGTCTCACTATTTTGTGACAACAAATTTGGCATTTGTTTTTATGGCTGGATAAAGACTTTTGTAATCGGATTTTTGAGCGGGAGAAGGACAGCGTTGTGACATATGCTGTCTCGAAACAGATAAATTAATCATTCGTCGCATCGCTATGAGAATGCGGAGATTCCAAGAATTGGCATGGGTGATAAGGGTCCTTTGAGTCTCAAATGATATATTCTGGTACTTCAACCCCTGTAAAAAAGTATTATTTTCACGTTGTTTTTATAGTAAAGAGATCACAACATTGGTTTTGAGACTGCCAAAAACACTATTGCTCAGGTATCTCATTGTTTACACAAGGTTTGAAGCGAAGCCTATCATAAAACGGCACAAACGAAACACCATCTTGCACAGCATTCAACTCCTAAAACTTCCAATTCAATGTAGATTACTCTTGTATGTCTACATTTCATTCTCAAATAATGCTGTTGCCATCACTGATTTTAGAATATTTCACTGTATTTGATGTCTATAACAAGACTACGGATTAATACACTCCACCAAACTATATAATTAACAACAAAGCCAACAATCCCCAATCAATTGGTTGCAACTGCCTTTTCTTGCGGCACATCCAAAAAAGACGCCAATGTTTCTCTTCCTAAAAGTTTGATACCATTATTATGCTCATTGGAGTTTTTCTTGGCGTTGAAAAACTTGCCCTTTTCGTTATCCCAAACCTTATACTTGATCCTCTCCAAACTTTGGTCTCTTTTGTACCCCAATCTGTTCAATTTTGGTGACTTTAAAGTATCTGGGTCAATGTATGTGTTGTTAGAGCACTTGCTGAAATAAAGAGCAGTGGTTCTTCCATATTGTACTTGGTCAGCAGGAGGCAAGATGACCCTATGAAGAGCGGACTTCAAGTAACCGCCCGTCAAGAAGGTCAAAGAGTCTGCCGCATTGACAACTAATGAGTTTGGGGTATGACTGACATATGACCATTCTTGGGTTTCATAATTTCTAATTTGCAAAGCCAAAACAGGTTGCGAAATGATAAAGGTCAAGAATCCCTGATCACTGTGACCCCTTAACCATGTGCCGTTAGTTTTCTTAATGTAGTCCTCATCAACTTGGTGATAGTTCAAGAATCTTCCAACGCCACTTCCAGAGTTTTGCAAGTCGTTTTGGATAACTTTAAAGTGATTATCCCAAAGGGTGCCTTCGGGGATTTCCAAAAGAATATCAATCAAGACCAAAATCTTTCTGAGCACTTCGTAATGCAAGTAACGGAAAAAAATAGCAATTTCTTTTATGTGTTGTTTAACGAACCTTGGATATCTCATTTGGTTGAAGAATATGTCATCGTGGTGGAAATAGCGGAGATTGAAAAATTCAACATTATCTTGGGTGTCTTCAGTGTACTTCAAGTAGCCTCTTGGTTTGAATCCAGTGCCTCTTATAACGCCCAAATCGCAGTCCTTTTCTTCCTCAACGCACTGAGTGCCGCCAATAAATTGCTGTTTTTCCTCTTCAGGAATCTCTGAGATCGATTGACCAATAGCTCTGACATAGTCTAAGGTGTCCTGTGGGATTCCATGCCCCACCAACTTGAAAAAGCCATCAGTGGTCAAGGCTTTCTCTAATCTATCAGCAAGCGCTTTTCTGGCTGAGAAATTCTCAGGGCCATGTTTGAACTTTGACAAATCAATTGATTCAAGGCCCACAAGTTTGACAGATTCCTTGCTTTCAGGCGCCTCTTGAATTGGGCGGAGGTGATGTTCCCTGTCAATATCGGAGAGGGTAATGTTTTTGAATGATGGGAGAGCACTCATTGTAAATAAGCTACTTGTGTATACTTTTTGGATTTCCAATGTTTGATTACTGCTGAGAAGCGATTGGATTATTAAATCTAATGATACCAAAAGGTTTCCTTGGATATAATGTTTAGCAAATGTCACGAACAGACACCCGAGCGCGCAAGCAAAAGGTGCCATATTTATACGTTCCATCAAAAGTGTGGCACCGGGGACGTAATACGAGATCACTTGCCGACCTGAGTGCCTTTATTGGTGGAAAACTGCGCAGATTCACGTGTAATACATCTTATCTAACATTGTGTATGGGCTTAATAGAGTTTCTAAGGCCCGACGAAGCTGACATATACATAACAATGACTCGGTTTCTGCTGTAAATGCTCACTCCTGCTTCTCTGGAGACTTGTCATCCTGTATTTCAGACCCAAAATCAGCATCCTTACTCTTGATTTCCTTCATTGTAATATTAAGTAATCTGTCAAAAATCGCCAGAGGCTGTCGGTTCGAGCTGATAGCGTTGTTAGCGGTCGTCAAATTTCCAGGTGTACTCAAAGAATTTGGAGTCATATTGAGGGATGTAGGGGTATTGGTATCTTTTCGTCTCATGGCAGCAACGTTTGGTGTGCTTCCGGGAACATTTATGTTGGCACCTGTACTGTTGACCACCGCGTCTTTATTATTTATGGCGTTAATTTGGTTCTCAAGGTCTGCTATGCTGTTATTGATATCATGGATAACATATTGGTGCCCCTGTGATGGCGTGAAGTTATTCAAATCATTCAAGATATTGAAACTTTTCTTGAAACTAAATATGCAGTTCAACACCCTCGAGTTGAGTATACTGTATATATTGGGACTCATGTAAATATTTGAGTTAATAATGTAATAGTCGTGTAATATTCTCACCTTGTTCATATTGATTCGATGCTGTTTTCGTATAATGTAGAAATTTGGTTCGTTATTTATATGTACGATGAATTCCACTCCTGTCATTTTTTGCAAGTTTTTGATGAAAACTGGATGCGTCTGAGGCATATTTATAAGGTTCTGATTAAATTGAAACTGCATTTTTAGTACTTGATTGTTGGAAGTTCTATCATAAAATGGAGACTGGGCAAAATATTCAAGAACATTGTATGAGTTTAAGCCAAATGTTTGAATCCATTCTGGTGAAGACCATTGTAACTCATCGAGAGGTGTTGCTTCTGACATTGCAATTTTTGTAAAGCTTTTGGTGTTGCTCAACGTTTGAGGAAAAAACAGGTTAAAGTAATGTCGTTTTGAACACTGGATAGCTGGATAATGTTTCCTCTTGATTATTCACCTTAAACAGCTTAAATGTGATTGAAAAGCGAAAGTTGGTGCACGGTTGTTTGTCTACGGATGTATATTTTTCACGACTTTTGCCTTTGTAAGGCTCGTAGAAAAATTTCAGAGTCAGCTAGCTACGCAAAGTACTATTTGATCCATTAATACTTAGCCAAAGGGTATCAATAAAAAACAATAGCAGAACAAAAGAAGCTTATAGTTCAAAAAATGTGCAGATCATACGGTTTAGTCAAAACTAGCATAAGAGGGTTTTCTACCAGCACACTTAGCTTCAGTGCAAAACTTAAGGTTCCGCAACCAACGACAGAAGTTCCAGATGTTGAAACTTTCTTGAAAAAAATTGGAAGAGGTACCAGTGAGCACTTAGAAGCATTCCCAACATGGAAGAAGTTGTTTAGGATAGCCAGCTCAGACTTGAAAGAAAAAGGCATAGAAGCCAACTTGAGACGTTACATATTAAACTGGAGATACAAGTTCAGCCAAGATAATCAGATAAAACTCAGAGAAATAAAGACAGGAAAGAAGTTACACGGTGGCGAAAGAAAGAGAAAGGCTGTCTTGGCCAAGGAAAGAATATTAAAGAGAAACGAGATGAGAGAGAAGGTAGCATCCCAGATTCAAACTTAAGGTGGGGTGATTGTGGGTAGAAATAGAGTCGTGTCTTGTTAATATTTTATGCATTTCCTGAACTAATATATTAGTAGCTTGTATTATTTTTTTTAACACAAATATGTTTGATTATTAAACAATTGGTTGAAGATTGTTGAAAACTAAACAGAAATATCTATGAAATGTAGATCTGTGGTGGATTTATGGGCGTGCGCAGCAAATTCTAGCAGTAGATTCAATTTGATCAGTTTCATTAGAGATGTCTCAATAAATCAATCCGTGAAACCTACAAAGCTGCTATGTTTCTTCACCGATTGTTTTGGGCATATCCAGTTTCAAATGGCATGTACATGTTCACAGCATTAGACATACCACTAGTCTTTCTACCATCTCGCAGTTTTTACCACATTGGTTACCGAAAACTCGCGCAGATTGATGAGCGCACCCCGGGTATCTTATACTGATGGCGTATTACAGGCGATGCTCGAGCCACAGCTCGTTTTTTGAACTCAATGTTCACTACGTGCTACGACGTTGAATTTGCTCAATGGAAAAAACCCAAATAAGTCTTTCTATCATCATGTATCATTTATTAAAACACAAAAGCTCAATTTATATCAAACAGCTTTATGGAAACACATCTATATTTATTGTAAAAGCAGCGCTTCGCAGACCAGCTTAGTTAGCTTTGGAAAAGTATTCCTTAGATTTCTTAACATCTGGCTTAATGGTCTCTGCACCTTCAGTCCAGTTAGCTGGGCAAACTTCACCGTGTTTTTCGGTGAATTGGAAAGCATCAATCAATCTCAAGGTTTCTTCGACGTTTCTACCAACTGGCAAGTCGTTGATAGTGATTTGTCTCAAGACACCCTTTGGGTCGATGATAAAGATACCTCTCAAGGCGACACCTTCATCTTCAAGCAAGACACCGTAATCTCTGGACAAGGAGTGGTTAGTGTCGGCGATCAATGGAATGTTGACTGGACCCAAACCACCGTCTTTTCTTGGGACGTTAGTCCAAGCCAAGTGGGTGTATTCGGAGTCGGTGGAAGCGAACAAGACAGCGGTGTCTTTGTCAGCAAACTTCTTGACAGCGTCAGAGTAAGCAATGATTTCAGTTGGGCAAACAAAAGTGAAAGCCAATGGGATGAAAGCTAAGACAACCCATTTACCCTTGTATTGTTCTAAGCTGACAGTTTCGAAGAGACCATCGACAACAGCGGTTTTGGTAAAAGCTGGAGCTGGTTTTTGGATTTGAGCGACCATCGTGAAATATTTGTTGAGCTAAAAAGAAATAAGCGATTAGTTGAATGAATGTAATTGCAGTGCTAATAGTTCTATCATAGAGATACCAAAAATAAGATGCGAGATGAAAAAGGGAGGAAATCGATCACCTTTATAGCCCGTGCGCCGGAAGGTCGTCTGGAACTTCGAGCATTACTAACAGCTATGGTCGTCATGTAGGGTAACCTACAGAACCTTGATTTTCCGCGGACTTCTATCCTCTTCTCTGTACGGTGTTTACACCCGTCTTGGCTCGATCGCAAAAGATTAATAAACGAGCCGCTTATCGTCACCGCCAAATCTGGCCATAGCCAGACGAGGCTTACCATTAGTAATTTCTTACCAGCAGGCCATGGGCTTTCAAGTGCGTCTGCGTACGGAGTGTTTTTACCCAACAAAAGCCTCTGCCCAAAAAACCGCAAATGCCGATGTCCTCAAGGTGTAGCTACGCAACGCGTGAATCTATAGATTTGGAAGATTCAGCACCATACGAACGGGCGATGTCGGAACGATACGTGTGGACTTACTACCAGGATGGAATGCTTGGTCACGTGCACTTCGCTAGCGGCAAAAGCCGACGCAATGCCAGGGATCATTCAACATGCGTGTGCTACTATCATGCTATGAACAATCCTCTCCACAACCAGTAGCTTTTGGCAGCCCTAGAAAACATGGTTAACCTCTCAAAGACGTTATGTACATATGTCAGTATGTAATTGGTTAACGCAAGGGCTTACTTATACGTTTTATCGGTCTGCATGGGGAACCATAAATATATGTTTGTTAGCCCGCATAAGAATCAAATGTTAAGCGCCGTCGTTGTGCTTTGTTAAATCTCTAAGATGCGAAAGTTTTTCTTCAAGTTACTCCAATACAGGTAGCCACAAAAGATAAAAAAGCATTTTATTGACCAGTAAGTTATGTCGTTTTTCAGAGACCGTGTTGGAGCGAATTTAAATACTAAACAAAACTTCTTTCTCAAAAGGCAATTGCAGAAGGGTATCTCAGCCGAATCATTTGACGTACCCTCAATAACTAGATTATCTTTAGGCTTTCAAATGAGTCAGAAGAAGGTAGTGGTTTAGAAGAAGGCTCTAATACGTCAATCGCAAGTCTCCAATCAAAACTTTAAGATAACATAACCCAGACAAATTATTCTGTAAAAACGATAGTCACAATCCATCGTCAATTAATCAAAACCAACACCAGCACGAACATAACACCTTTATTGGAACCAAAGAGGATTTATCTTCCTCAAAGCCTTCCCCCTTTAAAATACAGCAGCCTAAATATATCGCCGAAGATGATGAGTTACAAAGAGAGGGCACAGGTGAAAATGAGGAGCCCAATTCTAGTGTCAAAAGCAAGATGGGTCTCTTAAATAGCGAAATTTTGTCTACAGACGAAAAACCAAAAGGTGAAACAGATTTTTTTGCTTCAGCTTCCTCAAAAAGTTACCTTTCCAAAAAGTTAATGGCTTTGACAAAAAAAATCGAGAATCACCTGAGCTCTCCAATTACGCAAAGGAAAAACACATTTTTACCACAACTTCTACTTCTAAAAAGCTTGAAAGTGATAATTATCACATTTTTGAATAATTTAAAGTCCAAATAAGGAGCAACAACAATATTTACGGCCAGAAGCGGACTACAAGGATACATTTTTTGAAACTATTTTGTCATTTGTGACTAACTGGAAAGAAAAAAGTACTGTCCAGAAGACTACAATAAAAAAGCTAAAGCAGGAAATTAGGGGTGAAGTTGAGAAAACATAAAACGCTAAAAAGCAAATCCATTTGTTAAATGAAGCCGTTGCAAAATCTAAGCAGCTCGCAAATATGCTAAAGATAGAGCTCAAAAATTGTAAGGCCAAGGAGGATGCCTTCCAAGGTCAAATAATAGTTTATTTTAGTAAACAAAGTGATTTGCGATCTGCATTAGGGAGTGTTAAGATTATACTCAAGATATAGGAGGCATTGTCAGAGAGTTCCAAAAAGGTAACTAAAGAATTGGCGTTGGAAGTTGAAAAAAGTAAGAAACATCGTACATCTTTGTTATGTTAAAATTTATGTTTTTGCCTAATGTTTTTAACTTAAACAGAACTTATAAAGATGAGTAACCTTAAAGAGATTACAAACAGCCTTGCTGGTCAATTGTCAGAAGAAAAACTAAGACATACCTTGTTGGAGAAGGATTTGAAAAGTTGCAAAGCAAAATTTGGCAATATTTTGAATGGTGCTATGGGTAAAACTCATAGAACAATAGATTCTATTCCTGAACTAATTAGGACTACCACAGAAAAGCTTTCTACGGGCATAGAGTAAGTCAAACACATTAAAAATTTTGAGGAGGCAGCTTGAATTAACTTTCAGAAACCAAACGAAAAACATGAAAATTAATTTGGCTTCTATTACAAGCCCTATAGTTAAATAGAATTCAAATGAATAAGTAACTTCTTTGGAGGTTTTTTTCGGATGATGCGTTTTTCTGATGGTGTCCATACATATAGCTTGATCAAAGTTGCCTCTCCTTAAAAGAGTGAACTAATGGAGACATTTGAGAAAATTATTGGGGGCTTACAATTGGACAATACCAAATCATCCAGGTCATTGAAAGTAATGTTTAAGGAAATTTTTTTGTGCTAAAAAAAGATTTATTTCATAAAATGCACTAAATTGAAAAAAAAGTTTGTGCCCATTATCGGGGATTTACAAGATATCAACGACTTCAGAAAAAACTATACTATTTCAAAATAAATCATGGGGTTGCAAAGCAAAATGACTGATTTCCTCAAACTTAAGGAAAACAAATCTGCGGAAATTATTCAATTAGAAAAGGTTGTCGAAATATTGCACGCCGAAAAGGCACAATTGTTCAAAAAGTATAAGGAAATTATTTCTTATCTTAATTTGTGCGAACAGCAGAAGGATAATGAGAAAAACTGTCTTCAATTAAAGAAACAGAAACATAATGAAAGATTAATAGAAGTATTCATAAAAAATATACTCACCTTATTTTACCAATCAAATTAAAGATCAGAGCTCAATTCTATGACCAAGAATTGGAAAATAAACGCTTGAAAGAAATCAAGGATCTACACAAAAAAAGTTAACTGATTTGATGGAAAAAAACCACGAAAATGTGAATAAACAGTTTTAGTAAGTTCGTACGGCCAAAAGCAAATTCAAAGCGTTTTGGAGAAAAGTATCAAAACCTCCCAAAACCTTCGCAGAATCGAAGGGGATGTAGGCAATAAGTTTGATGAAATTGGAAAAACAAACTAAAATTTATCCCAAAATTTATTGCAAAATTTAGGCTTTTCAAACGAAAAGCTTGGTTTGAAGCAGCCTTTTCTTGAGAGTACTATGCTCGAACGATTTGAGCGGCTTGAGTCCACGTTAAACAAAACAGTATGCACGCTTTTAACAATTTTTTGCCGTCTCCTAAGATTTTATAGAGCAATTACTAAGTGATGATTCATTCGATCCAACACTCAAAAGGGCAAGAAGGTAAGGTCTCAAGGTTTTAAAAAGAGAATTGAGCACTGAAAGCTGAAATAGACTGTCTCAAAGAAAAACTTTATAGTCCAGTAGTAAAAGTAAGTTTCGACTTACTAAAACAGTAGCGTACTGTATTTATCACTACTGACAAAGTTCAAAGCAAAAACTAAAAACTCGTAAAAATTTGTTAGAAGATACAGAAACTTCATCTAATTCAGGAAATGTTGCGGAAAAATCCTGCAGATTAATAGAGAAAGAAATAAGTAGTCCTTGTCCATTAATGAAAGATATTAAATCACCTTCAGCGTTTAATATAACTAATACAACTCGATTTGCTGGAAAGACAGAGACAGAAAAGAGATCAGGCAAACTTTTTCGAAGCATTGCTGTTGCTGTCAACTCTAGTACAAAGCCAAAGACAAACATGAAAATGACAATGAGCAAGAGTTATTCTGCACGGAAAAGGACACGCTCCAAAAAGAAAGAGCCTTCAAGAGAGGAAAGACGACAAAGAAGGCAGCTTGGGAAACAATAAGGCCGATACTGTAAAAAGGCCCAAAGTAAAAAGAATAAGAGAATTTGAATAGCAACAGTCTTTTTTAACCATACAGTTATTTAGTTTGCTCAAAATTGACTAAACTCAGGCTTATAAAAAATTGTCATTCGCTAGTTCTCTTTAAGTCTGAGCGATTGCTTTAATTAATTTTTCTTTGTTTAGTCTATGCATGAATTTTATTGGCTTTGACAGGTTTTCGTGGGAAATATGTAGCACTGGTACATCGAAGCACTGATTTGTAGTTAGTAACATATTCAAAACTGGTGATCATAATAGAATTGAAAGGAAAATAATGGATTGCAGGCTCGACATACGTATATGTCCCACCATTTTTTATTTTCAGGCTTTGTTATGTCAATGACTTGGAAGTCAATTTTACTGCTTGAGAGCTTGTCATCATGAAGCGCTTGATTTAGCACTAGTTTGGCCGTGGTACAAAGGCCGCAGTCATCTTTGCTGAATAGTTCAATCTTAACTCTTTGGCTGGTAATATTATTGCAGCCAAAAAACCTTCTGAAAACTAATGTCCGTATCATTGTTTCAGAGGTTTATGTTGCAGGATGGACCTAGTACTGTAATACGAAAGTCAACGGCAGTGTGATGAAGTGGTACGATGTCGTGCGTTTGTTTTTATGAATTTTATAAGAATTTCGATTTTCCGTACCTTGCTGCGCTCCATACTTTGGGCTCAAAAAGCAGAGCTGCGACCGTAGTGAATTAGTAACAATCTCAGGAAAAGAAAATATAAAAATGCTACATTTTAAGGAATATTTGTGATTGAACCATAAAACTCATAAAAACCTAAAATACAATAAACTATAATTCATGTAACGAAAAAACCCATTATATAATTTGTTTTGTGAAAATGACTTACTTGACTCTCACGGAACCCAACTTAAGTTTTGAATCGAAAATTATCTTTTCAAGTTTGTCGTCGCCAAGTCTAACCCACACTTTGAAATCCTGATTTCGTTTTAGGCTCTTTTTGGCAAATATCTTGTTGAAATCCTCGATGCAAAAATGAAGCACATTTTCTTTAGCAATAGTCATCACCGGTGATGGCATTCGCATTCTTTTATTTTTGTTATTTAATTGTTCAGAAGCAAGAGCGGAAGAGGCTCTCTTGCGACTTTCAGGCGAAGGCTCCGGAGTCGGCAAATGTGACTCCGCAATTTTGTTTTCTATGTCTGACTCCACAATCTCTGTGAGCACTTCTCTTTTGAGTTCTTCTGTGTTAACCGGGATCTTCTTTTTATCAAATAGCTCTATCCAAGCCATACAACATAATTCTTGACATACAGAGCATATAATATCCTCCTTGTCAAAATCTTTCAGCTGGCCTTTTTCTTTATCTGCAGAATAGTTGTAAAATTTGTCAAGATTCTGAATGTCACGAATATTAAAACTGCTTTCCGATATGTCAAGATCGTGGCCTTGCTCTATATTAAGACGGCTAAAGCGATTTTTTAATTGGTTCCAGGTTTCAGTGTAGTCGCGCAAGTTTTTTTCGAGATAAGCAATGCACATTATTATCAAATTGTAATCAGATTCTGTCATTTTATTATCTTTTAGTACCAATCTATGATATTCTTTAGAATCGACGTTGAATTCGTTAAGGAAATGGAACAAGATGCTATAGCAAAGCTGAACTTGATTGAAAACAGGTGGCTTCTTCACAATTCTATAGTCATCCAAAGCATTTATGCCAAATTTAAGCCACTCATTGTTAGTAAAATTGACAGCTTCGTTAACATTAAATCCGCAATTAAAACCAGCATGATAACATTTTGGAAACGTGATAATAAACTCTCCCGGTTTTTGATTCGCGTAATAGCATTTAACATTATGCTTAAGGATATCGAATGGGGATAACAAGGTTACTAGCTGATGCAACAAATCAGGCTGTCTCAAAAACATGTCAGGTGCTAACTCCTTCATAAGAACTTCAAATTGATGACAGTTAGATTCAGGGATGCAGTACCACTTTTTGATGTCTCCAGCGTGACAATAGTTTGCAGAAAGCATGTAATGATCCTCCAAATGCCAGCAAAAAGTGGAAAATAGAGATCCGATATAAAGCCAAGGGATAGTCATGCCGCTAATTCTCCCATTCAAGTGGTTAAGTAGTGAGCCATGAGCAAAGGGCAATTTAGTGAGGTTGAAAGAATGGTTTATATAGAAATCATCTTTCAACTTTTCTTTGAAGGGATAATTCATTGGAAAACCACTTATCTGGCCAGGTTTGATATTGTGGATATCGGCACCATAGTTGACCTTGATATTTGACTGGTCATTGTTAACAAGATTTTCCCAAAACTCATTTTCCAAAAAATCAACATATTCTTGCTCAACTATTTCATCGTTGAGGTATTCTAGGGAAAGCTTCTGCAAATGGCTTCTTTCGGAACTCGGTATCGCGTTATTAAAGTATTTGCCTTTAAACTGCTCATTAAGTTTGCGAAACTCTTCAAGAGAGTATGCAACGTTACTAGTAACAAAACCATATTCACCAGTGCCGACCAAACACCCATCGCAGTACCAACTACCTCTAGGTATCTTCCGTATGGCTGGAGTCAAACAATAAGTATGGTATCCCTTGTTGCAACCATCGCATAAAAGAGTGTGCTCGTCATCTGACTCTTCGCCACAAACGTGACACCAAAATTCATTCTCATCCTGTCCATCTTCATCTTCAGCTTCTTCCTCTTCATCGCTGTCATTGTAAGGATTGTGATTAAATTGATAATCACCTTCTGTGAAAGAGGCTATTTTGGAACTGTATTTTTTAGCCAAAAATATGCAGTATTCTTTCATATAATCATTATAGAAATCTCCAATTTCAGTTGATTTTGAACCGAGGTTATAGTATGAGTTTAACTTTTTCCATATTTGCGGATAGTTGCGAATTTCATTGTAAACAGTGTTTCTTCCATTAGTGTCATTCTTTTTTCTGTCTCTGTCAATCTTTTCGAAGTTGGAAGATATGTAATGATTGAGCTTTAAAAAAAGATCATAATAGTACATTTTTTCCTTATTACTGAGAAGAATGTACAACGTCTTTGGTATTTTCTTTTTTTTCATTTTCATAAAGTTGACTAGCCCATCCTTGAATATGGTTCTTATTCTGTTGAGGAGACTGAGTTCACTTAATTTTTGAACCCTGGGCTTAAAGCGAAACGAGCTCTCATCTATGGAAAAAGGAGGTTTCCACGATGAAGGCGGCTTTATTTTTATCATACCGTACTTATCACCCAACTTCTGAATCCTCGGAGAAGATAAAAATACTATTGGGTCATTGAATTCTTCCTCCGTAGGGAAAACTGTGGGAACCGGCTCAAGGGCCCTCTTCATAGCTTTGTCAATCATTGCTCCTGAACGCTAAATCGGTAATTTTTGAACAATTCATTCACGTTAAAGAGCACCATAAAATGCAGCTAGAATGCTGAAACTTCGAGATACCAGTCTTTTCACTACCGAAGCCAAATACCAGCAGCAAAGTGCAAAGCAACAAAAGTGTTTTGAGTGTTTAAAGTTGAATGAAGGAAATAGGTATGAGCGGGATTTCAAAGATCACCTTATCTAAATCGGAAATTAGTGGACCTCCAAAAAGACCAGAAATTCACAGAGAAAAGGGAGCTTTAATATCATAAGACACTCCTTAGCATAAACAGCTTGATAAAGCAAAAGTTTCAGCAGGTTTGGCGTAAAGCTGGCCTGAAACGTATCCCTCGGTGCCGGCAAGAGGAACAAGAGCAGCAGAGCCTTTGGGTGAACTCCCCCCCCCCCCCCCCCCCCCCCCCCCCCCCCCCCCCCCCCCGGCGCCCGGGGGGGCGTGGCGGGGGTGGGGGGCGGGGTGTGGGGGGGGTGCGGCGG